>JBBPOB010000005.1:0-108356 GCA_038091275.1 Tylopilus subfusipes
GTCGTGTCGAGTGGTAACACAGCCCGGGTGGTCGGAGTACATGCAAACAATGGCGTGGACGACTTGTGCCACCTGTCTCTCCCCGCGACCACCCACAACGCAATGGCCGGCATGGACGTCCTCGCGGCCATGGGGATCTCTGGCTTTGGCAAGGCTGCCAAAAAACGGGACCTTGATCCATCTCGCTTCGATGTGGCGAAACGACAGGATATCACCGTCAGTAGCCATACCGGACTCGTTCCTCGTGTTAACCATCCGTCTCTCATTCACAGGGAAAGCAGGCTCCTGAACCAGGGCCGAGCAAGACTGCCCGCGGAATTCCGGAGGTCGAGGCTGGCCTGCCTGCTCCAGAGCCAGCGCCGGCTCCACCTACAAAGCAACCGGTGCTTTCGGACGGGCCAGAGGAAGATGCCTCGGACGACGGCGCAGATGGAGAGGAAGAGGAGCCCGAGTACGACCCCACTTCTCCCTCGCTTTCCGCCCCGCCTGAGTTTCCTGTCACTCATGAGGCAACGCTCAAAGAGCACACCAAAGTCATCTCAGCCCTTGCGCTGGATCCGAGTGGTGCACGTGTACTCAGCGGGTCGTACGATTATGACTGCAAGCTTTGGGATTTCGGTGGAATGACTGCCAATCCGAGGTCCTTCAAAACGTGGGAGCCAGCAGGCAGCTACTATGTGTGTTCGCCTTTTTGACTTTCAGTTGGAGCGACAATCATCCTCATACCTGCAATAGGTCAATGACGTGAAATTCTCAAACAACGGGCAACAGTTCCTCGTTATCCCTGCCGCACTCCAGCCCAGGCTCTATGATCGAGACGGCGAAGAAGTGTATGTACATTGGTTTCCTCGCGAGAGTACCACATCATGTGACAAACAATTACAGGGCAACTTTTGTCAAGGGCGATATGTACATCAGAGACATGAAGCACACTGCGTACGACTCGCCACTGGTATTCGTGTGATGTAGTTTTGACATTATCGCCGCAGTGGACACGTCGGCGAACTGACGGGATGTTCATGGCATCCGCGAGATCAAAAGGTCTTTATTACGAGTTCAGCCGACTCGACCATAAGGTGAGCTTATTTCTACGCTTGCTTCGTGATGGATACCAAGTTTCGTAGAATATGGGACGTGGAGAATAAGCGCAAGCAGAAGACGGTCATTGTTGTCAAGTCGAAAGAGCGAGGAGCACGGACCAAGGTCACGGCGTGTGCCTACTCTCCGGATGGAAACCTGATTAGTGGTGGTACGCCCACGATATATCCCGCGCGATGTTTTACGATTTATATATTTTTCTGCAGCTTGCTTGGACGGCGCGCTGCATATGTGGCAGTCCTCATCTAATTTTGTACGCCCAAACATGACCGTTGAAGGTGCTCACGCAAAGATGACGGAGACTGCCTCTGTTGTATTCTCTGTGGATGGCCGGACAGTCCTCACCCGAGGAGGAGATGACACTGTGAAACGTATGTGACGCCTCACTGAACGAGCTAGCCCCCCTGAAACGCAGCATTTCAGTATGGGATATTCGTTCCTTCAAGCGACCTGTGGCGATACGTTCTGAGACGACGACGCTTTACCCTGGCACGAATGCAGTGTTTAGTCCTGACGAGAAATACGTGCTTACGGGTGTTGGTGCGACATCAAAAGGTGGACAGGGACGTCTTTTGTTCTTCAGCCGAACGGACCTGAGTGTCGTCAAGGAGCTCGGAATGGAGTCAACGCCGGTGAAAATAGTCTGGCACTCCAAGATCAACCAGATCGTTGCGGGGCTCTCAAATGGAACAGTGTCGGTACTGTACTCGCCGAAAACGTCGACTCACGGTGCGAAGCTGCTATTATCGAAGGGAGCGCCAAAGCGGCCGACGGTAGAGGATTTGTCGGATGCACTCGCAGCACCGACGATTTTGACGCCGCATGCGTTGCCGATGTTCAAGGATGGAGATGGAATCGTGAAAGGAACGAAGCGCAAGAGGGAAAGGGACAGGCTGGATCCACGGAAGAGTCGAAGACCGGAGCTACCGGTGACCGGACCTGGCAAGGGAGGACGCGTCGGTGCGAGTGCGACGCAGCACATCGTTCAGAACTTGGTGCGGGACACGACACGAGACGAAGACGTGAGTGATTTCTCTCGGTTACTCTACATGACGCTCGACTAGAGCCTTTCTCTACTACAGCCGCGGGAAGCGCTGCTCAAGTACGCGGAGCTGGCAGACGCCGATCCACAGTGGACTGCAGGTGAGTATCACGGGCCCATTTTTGCGCGTCTGATTTCGCGTCTCTCGCTGCGGAGCGCCAATTCGGGAAGGTTGCCGTGGCGGAGATCGAAAAACTGTGTATTGCTGTGTTTGTATTGATCTGCCGGCTGACGTGGCGGCTCTTCCCGTCTTCTTTTTTTTTTCCCAGCGTGGCGACAAAACCAGCCCAAACCGGTGTTTGCAAACGCCTCAGAGGACGGGGAGGAATCGTAGGACGGTGGAGATGGCGTGCACGGTCGCATACGTTAGATACTGTATCATGTGCGAGGGAGGGTAGAGTGGGTGATGGGTGTGAGTAGTATTTTGGATGGTCCCTGCGCTGGTTTGAGATCGAACCTTAATTCCGGTCGCCTATAAAGACCCAATGGGTGGCTGCCGATGCCCCCAAATCCAAAACTCCCCTCTCCCTCTGCAAACGTCACGCAGTGTGACAAAAACTGTCACGCGCCACCCATGAACGCGACCGACGCTGCTCAACACAACGCGCCCACCGTCGGAGTTGATGACAAACCAACACCGCCCGTCCCCTCCACCGACGCACACCCCGACGCCAATGGTACACGTGATACTCAGTTTGTATTCAAATTCACCCTTAGCTAACCCTAAACGTGAAAAAAAAGATTCTCTCCGCCCTGTTCCAAACGGCCATGTCTCACTAGACTCGACCGCTCCTACTTCTCCAATGTCCGTCTCCCCCTCAGATACAGGTTCGTAGAGCTAATCGTCTCTTGGTCTGACCTCGCTCTTATCCGGGCAGTTCCTGTTCCCGTTCAACCCCCTGCTGCAACGCCCCCACCCCCAGTACAACCAGATGTCGCTCAAGACATCAAGATGGCAGAGACACCAGAGGATGTCGTGGAGGAGATGCTCGTTTCCAACGCCGCCTCACCAGATGCTACTCCCAACGGCAGGATCACTTCTCCAGCCATTCCCAACATCGACCTGGATGGCGACGTGAACATGGAACAAGCCGCACACGTCAACGGTCATGCGCAAACAACCGACGTCAAGCTCGCCTCACACGCCGATTCGTTTACCACGTATCGCTCTCCTAATCACCACTCCCCTCATCAAGCAGACGCGGATGTGGACGATGATGCGAGGCCGCCTCCGGCAAAACGAGCACGCAAGTTTTCTGATGCCGATCGAGCTTCCATCGCCAATGTGAGCCATGCCCTTGTCCTCTCATTCTCAAACACTGATCCTTATGTCGTTACCCCAATCCGTCAAGACTGCCTCTCCTCCTCCCGTCACCGGTTCCTCCATTCAGATGAATGAAGGGGTCGTTTCTAGCCCTGCCCCTCCACCACCAATCCCTACTGGCGCGGTCACACTGAGTGTACAGCAGCATCGTTTCTGTCTTTCCACTGTTCGTTCCTTGAAAAAGATGAAAGACGCCGCGGCGTTCCTCCATCCCGTTGACCCTGTCGCACTAAACATCCCTCACTACCCCACCATCATCAAGAATCCAATGGATCTCGGGACCATTGAGCGCAAGCTCCTGTCTTCCAACTCACAAAAACCCGACCTGAATCCTAACAACCCACGCTATAACAATGCAGACGAGTTCATCGCTGACGTCCGTCTGGTGTTCACCAACTGCCTTACATTCAATGGCCCAGATCATGCCATCACCAAAGCGGGCAAGCACGTTGAATCTGTCTTTGACAAGCAAATAAAGAATTTGCCACCACCACAAGTGGTATGTGAGTGTCGATGGTTTTCGTGGAACAGATGCTAACCCCATGGTAGATCAAACCTCCTGTGAAAATCGCCACTCCGCCCCCACCTCCAGCACCCGCCAAGAAGGTCAATCCTCCGCAACCTGCCCCTGCTCGCCGTGCGTCCACATCCGTCCCCGTGATTCGTCGCAACGACATTGAGCAAGCATCTGCACGTCCAAAGAGAGAGATTCATCCACCCCCTCCGAAGGATCTACCATATGCCGACGCTCCAAAGAAATTGCGGAAAGTGAAGACGGTCAGGGATGACGGTTCGGTGGAACAGCTCAAGTTTTGCTCTAAACTCCTGGCAGAGTTGCATCGGAAACAACACTCGGCTGTCGCGCATCCATTTTATGAGCCAGTTGGCGAGTATTGGATACCGTGCTTTTGATCTCGCTGCTTATCGGATCACTCCAGATCCAGTCAAGTTGGAGATTCCAACGTATTTCAAAATCATCAAAAAGCCAATGGACTTGTCCACCATGCGGAAGAAACTGGAGAATCGCGAGTACCCGAATGCCTCCAAGTTCTTCGATGATTTCAAGTTGATGATTCGAAATTGCTTCACTTTCAACCCCGCCGGTACGCCTGTCAATCAAGCAGGAATTGAGTTGCAGCGCCTTTTTGATGAGAAGTGGAAGAATCTCCCACCGCTACGGGAGCTAAGCGAGGGGGAAGTTGAGGAAGAAGAAGACGAGTCGGAGGAGGAACGCAACCGTGGGTCCATCGATGCGTAACACGACGACTTCATGCTGATGTATTGTCCTACACAGGTAGGATTGCGACGATGGAGGCACAAATTGAGTCGATGCGAGGCAATCTACTCGCACTGAAGAGCCAGCCTCCAAAAGAGAAGAAAAAGAAAAAGAAGGAGCCAAAACCACCCACTGCCTCGACCTCTAAATCCGCTGCCTCTCGTATCGCCAAAGTCGCTACCGCTGGGAATGGCGCTGTGAAACGGAAAGTAAAGAAGCAGATTCCAGAGGACGACACTCTCTCGTTCGATCAGAAGAAGGACCTGAGCGAGGCGATAACGAAACTTGACGGGCAAAAGTTGGAGAAGGTCATTCAAATCATCCATGAAGGTGTCCCCGAGATTCGTGATGTGAGCACATCTCGCTGCACGACGGATACGCTGCGTCTGACTATAGTTTCAGAGCACCGAGGAGATCGAGATTGAGATCGACCTTTTACCTGTAAACGTCCTTACCAAGCTGTACAACTTCGTGCTGCGGCCCTTGCGGCAGCCCCCCCAGAAGCGTAGTCGCGCGGCGGGGAAGGGCACGGGTACTGGTGGTCTCAAGCGCAAGAGCATGGACGAGAATGTCGAGGCAGAGAAGATTCGGCAATTGGAGGAACGTATGAAATTGTTCGACAATCCTTCAGGAACTACGACTGTTGCCACTCCCGCTCCGGTCCTTCGACACGATGACAGTGACCATTCTTCGGACTCGAGTTCAGATGACAGTTCGGGGAGTGAGTCCGATTGATTATGTGCTCTGTTGTATTTGGGTATTGGGTTTTCCACTCTTCACGTGCGACCAGTGGCGAGGACCTCTAGTTACTGTTCTCTCATAATGCCAGAGCGTCTTTACTCTTGATCTTTATAACCTTGCTTTCACATCACTTTCATTTCTTTCCTCGTTCATCAGCATCCGCGTACATACATACAATCAACAAGTTAAAGAACAGCAGTGTAGTCAGTTAATTCTAGTCAAGCGGTCGTGTTCCGTCTAGAGCAAGTAGAAATGCTGTCATGTCGAGAATTTCGTCGGCTAACCTCTGTAGCGATAACTATCTTGAAGCACGCATTTATGATGGGAAGGAAGGATAAATTCCAAGCAAGCACTACGAAAACTCAAATCGGTGACATAGGCATGAAATCACCTGCGTCTGGAGGTATTTCCCTGCTTCCACTGCTGCCAGCCGGATTTTGCGGATGCAGCAGGTGGTGGAGGCGGAAGCGGGGTACGCAGAGAGGTTGGTGGGACAGACTGAGATGGATGGGAATCCTGGATCGTTGCCCAACTTTGTCTTGCCGGAGGCAAAGCATCTGCGGAAGGGATAGGAGCGCAACCGTGAGATCCATGGCGGTTGGGAGGGAGCGTTGGGGCAGGTGGTGCATCTGCAGGAGGAGGAGCGTCTGCGGGGGGCGGAGGTGGTGGTAACGATGGAGGAGGAGGTGAGGGTGGAGGAAGGACAGATCGAGAGCTGCCGGAATCCAAAGATGTCCATCCTCCCGCACGAAACACGGGGGCGCCGGACGCCGGAAGCAGTGGTGCAACGCGAACAGGGTCGTCAGGGGGAGGCGGGGCTGGCTGGCCGGGTAAGAGTGGAGCTGGGCTGACTGCTGCCCAACCAGAGCGCTTCGAGTCTGTTTCAGGTTTTGGTGCCGAGGTGACTGCTGCCCAGCCACCCTTTCTGAACCCACCGGGCTTCGTTTCGCTCGTAGTCCCTGTGTCATTTTCGGGGGCCAAAGCAGGAGTGGAGCCCACGGCGGCAGGTTTCGCCATCTTGATACCTTGAGCTCTGGCAAGCTTCCTGAGCTCCTTTTCCTCTCTCTTTCGTTCCTTTTCTTTGCGCTTTTCCAGCTCCTCTTGGTTGACCAAGCGAGCATTGGCTTGCATGTCTTTGAGGCGTGCCTTGTGGTGATGGGCATAAGAGTTGGTATGTTCGTCATATTGAGCAACGTTTTGGAACTGTTTTTCGCAGAGAGTGCAATAAAATGGCCGTAGAGTGTCAGTAATCTCTGACTTGAGGGCTGCACGTTTGGCCACAATGACCTATCAGTGACGGGGCGGTTATCGAACGAGTTCCAAACGCATGGACAGAGTGGTATACTTCTCTAGCTTTGCGCTGGTCCAGCGTTTCCTTGCGTTGACGCTCAGAGTCCAACTCGCGCCTCTGCGACACAGTTGTCTCGATCATGCGGACGTCTTGATTGATTTTTCCGAGGCCAGTCAAGTCATTTTTGATCTGAAAGGGAATGGGGTCGACACGTCCTAATGAAGTGCATTATGAGCGAGGCCGCATGTAAGAGAGTTTGGTCTACCATCTCCTGATAACCCAAGCGGCTGCCCCTCGGTCCAGCCGAGTTTCGCGAGCATTGCGAAACCCTTGTTGGTGCTCTTGATCTTGGTTTCGACGGTGATGACCTCTCGCGGGGCATTGTGGATGTACTCGTCGTACTTGTCGACGTCGACTGCATCCCCGGGCGGAGGGGAGGGTGTGCGAGAGACGAGCGAGACGTTGTCGTCGTCGCTGTCGTCTGTGTCGTCGCCTTGGTCTGATCGTGATCGCTGAAGGAAGGGCAGTACGGCGTATTTTCACGGACGCCAGAGAATATGGCAGAGTACCTTGGCAAGCATGGACGCCCCTTCTCGTTCCATCGGGCAGGCGAGGTTGATGCAGATGGGAGAGTCGCACACGTGACTCTGATATATATTCGACGCGAGCCAACTTCAAGCGCGTCCCCGTCGACGACCCATCTCGACCACCGGCGATGATGAACTCGGACGATTACTTCACCGATGATCTCGACTCTGGTATCCTCAACCAGCTCGATGTCATCGAAGCGGCACATCGTCCCAAACTCACCAACATCCATCCCCCGAAGCGAGTCGAGAAAGAAGACTCGTTCATGGACCTCTCCCTCGACATCGACGAGGCAGACCTCCAGCGTCTCGACGCGTTCATCGACGCCGCATTCAAGGGTCAGCCCGCCCCGCTGGCCGGTCCAAGTACTGCAAGTCGTCCCCCGTCCAAGAACACCCTCCAGACGACCATTTTTGGTGACATTGCTCGCCCGCAGGCGTCCGCCAGCAAAGCTAGCCCCGCCTCTCGCGGTCCGATGCAGAGGTCAACATCGCACCGTCGCAACCCTTTCGGCCAGCAGGCCCCACAAACAAAACACTGGGATCATACCGCGTTTGCGAAATCCGGCTCGAGGAAGCCAAAGTCAAAAGGAAAGTCTATCGAGGACGAAGACGAAGAAGAGGCAGAAGAGTTTGAGCAGTTTCCTGCTCCGTTTATCCAAGGTACGTCACAGGTGCCACTTTCGATCGTGTCAGGACTGACTCGTAGCGCAGTTGGGTGCGTATTTGAGTTTTCACTGCTTGGTCTTGACATTGACATCAACTCGTGCGTACATATCTGGGCCATGAATTCAAGCCCGGTGAGTGCATCTGCATTAGATGTCATGAAGTTGCCTGCTTATGGCCTTCTATAGCCTCCTCCTATGAAGCTCAAGGTGGACATGCTCGAGGCAAAGCATTGGATTTATCCACTCAACCAGCCCAAACGAGACTATCAATTCAATATCGTCAAGCATTCTTTATTTGATAACACACTAGTAGCTCTACCGACCGGTCTCGGAAAGACCTTCATTGCTGGCGTCGTGATGCTGAATTGTAAGTTTTTTTCATTCCGGCCCTTGTATTATGCGTAACGCAGTTTATCCAAGTCTATCGCTGGTTCCCCGAGGGCAAAGTGGTCTTCGTCGCGCCCACGAAGCCCCTAGTTGCTCAACAAATTGATGCATGCCATCGAACATGTGGTATTCCAGGCAGGGACGCGATAGAATTAACGGGCAACAATCCCCGCGCATACAGATCACAAATGGTACGTTCTTGCTTCAATATCCGGAGTAAGTTGGTGTTAAGACCTCGCAGTGGGAAAAGAAACGTGTCTTTTACATGACGCCCCAGACACTTATCAATGACCTCACGACGGAAAACTGTGACTCCCGCGACATCATTCTCATGGTTGTTGGTCTGTAACGTTTGTGTAAATTGTGTGATATACATTGCTGAATATTGTATGTCATAGACGAAGCACACAAGGGCACAGGCGATTATGCATATGCTCAGGTTATTCGCTTCCTCATGGCCAAGAACCCACACTTCCGAGTACTCGCGCTTACCGCGACCCCTGGAAGCACTCCAGAGGCAGTCCAAGCGATTGTGGACTCATTGCATATCAGTAGGATTGAGATCAGAAATGAAGGGAGTCTGGATCTGAGAGAATATATGCACAAAAAGGTCTTTTTCTCGTTCCTAATTTGAGAGGTGTCTCATATCTTGAAATGAATAGGAGGTCAAGCAGCATATCATCAAGATGACGGGGGAAATTGTTCATTTTCAGCAACTCCTGAAAACCGTCATGGAGGTGAGTTGAAATTACTGTGCTGAACCAGCAGCTCTGACTGTTCGTAGTCGGTAGTAAAACCGCTCGTAACCAGGGGCGTCATGGAGCCATCGGACGTCGTCAAAATGCATCCGTACCGTGCCACAGCTATCATCCAGCGTATCGCCGCTCAACGAAATAGTCCACACGTATGGGCCATGGGAACCCTTTCCACGGTCTCATCCTTGGCACGGGCTATGTCGTATTTGGTATGGTTTCCCTGAATTTCACAATGATGTGCGTCTGATGGCCATCGTCGCATTGCTATACAAATGGTTAGATGGAGGCCAGCGTCACTATGTGTCTCCATTCTCTGCAGGACCTAATCCACAAGCAAGGTACCGATCAGAAGAAGAAAGCACCCTCGAAACTGAGGTCGGATCCCACGTTTCAAAAGCTTCTCGCCGACCTTGAGGCAGGTCAGAAACGGCTTGGAGGTTTTAGGATGCATCCAAAAATGGAGACTCTCAAAACACTTTTAGTGCAACATTTTGGGCAAAGAATCTCTGAGGAAGACGAGGAAGAGGGAGGAGGTGACGATACACGAGCTATGGTATTCGTGACATACCGAGAATGCGTCGACGAGATCGTCGAGGTCCTGAATCAAGAATCACCATTGCTCAAGGCAACGCGCTTTGTTGGTCAAGGAGTCGATAAACAGGGTAAGAAAGGCTTCGCTCAGAAAGAACAGCTAGAGGTGCGATTTAAGAGCTACAACGAGTGATATTTTTTTGGTCACACTCATTCCACTGGTAGGTGATCAGAAAGTTCAAAGCGGGAGAGTTCAACGTTCTGGTCTCGACATCAATCGGAGAGGAGGGTCTCGACATTGGAGAGGTAGACATGATCGTATGTTATGATGCTCAAAAGACACCCATTCGCATGGTATGTCAATCTCGTTTCCGCTCCTTTGCCTCGGTCCCGGAGGAGAGGTTCACTCAAGTTTACTGTCTTTCGTAGCTTCAACGCGTTGGACGAACTGGTCGCAAGCGTGATGGTTATGTGCACGTTTTGCTTGCCGAGATCCGCGAGGAATTAAACTGGGACAAAGCGCACGACACGTATGGCGAACTACAGAAATGTATCGTTCGCGGAGATCAGCTTGAACTGTACGGTGATGTACCACGGTTGCTTCCTGATCACGTGCGCCCCCAAGTGTTGGAGAAACGGATGGAGATCGAGGAGTATGTCCGCGAGCAATCGGGAAGAAAGAAAGCTTCAGTTAAAACAGAGGATGGGGAGCCAACTATGAGCGGAAAGAAGAGGAAAAGGAATGATGACATTGACAGGAATATTCCTCCTGGCGCGAGCCGCGGCTTCGTAAACGTTTCGGATTTGCTTGTCAAAGGGAAGAAGAAGAAAGTCAAGATGACCAAATTTGATGATGCCCTTGCTGATGACGATTCTACGGATAAGGAACTAGAGGGGGGCCTTCTTGATTTCCGGCGTACTGTTTCTACCCCTGTGGAGTCAAGTCGCACGCAGAAGGACACCTTACCCAAATCACGAACGATGGTCCCCAAGAAACACAAGCCCTCCGCGACTAAGAAAGAGGATTCATCGACACACGGCCGTCGGTCTCGGCGGGTCGAAGCCGATATGGAGACAGATCAGGACATGTCTTATCTTAACCAATCCAGCTCAAAAGAGATCGTCCGCACGCCACCTCGATGCTTGCCAGTTTCCCCCGATCGTTCTCGCCGTAGCCCAGATCCATATCAGTCACCCACATTGATTTGCAACGATGTGATCGAAATCACTTCGTCGTCCCCGTCCCGTTCAACTTCTCCTCATCAATTTTCCGTTCCTGCCCTTTCTGGTTCACACAGGCGCAAAGGCAAAGAACGAGCGTCTGACCTAAACTCCATACCTCCACCATCCTATAACTCTTCATCCGAAAAGCCTGTTGATCAAGACATTGCTTGGCTTGTGGACGAGGACGAGGATCCAGATATACAGATTGTCAGCTCTTCTCCCGCAGCCCCAAGGACGAAGCACGGCTCACGCTCGCCGCGTTTTGTGAACGAAAGTGTTGTGGATGTGGATGACAGTGTCGTCGAAGTAGTCCAGGTGAACACTATCCCACCTCCACAGACGATGGAATCGCCTGTGAAAGACCGGCCACTTTTCACGCCTCCTCGAGTTACGCAGCTGTTACCCGGTCCTACCCCTGATATCCCGGAGGGGTCATTTGCGATACGCCCAGCAGGTAGGCGGCGAATCGTCAATGCAGAAAGGTCGGAGATTCCGGACATGCAGTCACCCCCTCCATTACGTCGGCTGAGGCGTACGGATACGGAAATAATTCCTCGGGCATCTACTCCCCCGCTACAGCCGAAGAAACGTGGGCATAGGGCCCCCATCTCTATCCGGCACAATCCATGGTTGGATGGCGAAGCAGAGCACTCGGGAGACGAGGAAAGTGCAGGATCGTCCCACTCGGAAGACGACGTGGAGAGCGAGTCGGACAGGCAATTCTTGAAGGACATGCCTGATACGCAAGTCTCGCCGTCGTACGATCAGGATCTTGCTTATCGACAAAGCCTTTTTACGCAAGCGCCTGGACTCGCTAATCTGCCAGTCTTTGCCAACAGGCTGGTTCCAAGGGGCGGCGACTTCGTGACCGCGAGAGAGCACTCACGCAGACGTCCCATGGTGTCGAGCTCACCGCCGCGTGATGACTTTGAACCAGATGAATACGTCTTTGGGAGTTTTGTGGTAGAAGATGATGCGGACCTCATTTGATCGTATACACGACTAATGCTGGGGTGACTAGAGAGGATTCGGAATAATGTGTACATGTTTCTGCTCAAAGTTGAAATCGACTGATTTTGATGCGTCGGATGCAACAAACGACCCTCGCACCTTACTTATCAACTCGAAGAGCCTTTCAGGCTACGCTCGGTGAGTCAACTTGCAAAGGGATCGTGAGCGTTGTCGAAGTAGATTACGAGTCTTGGCTTGATCCACCGTACCGCATTGCGTGATCCACTAGGCAAGAGATTTATTTGAAGCGATTGGATGTACCTAGAAACATCAGTGCTCGAATCAGTGCAACTTTGGACCAAAGAGTCTAGGTGAGTGCTAGTGCAGCCGCATACACAAATGTGCGACTGGAACGAGGCCGGGTCGGAAGTTACCGGGCTAAGACCGACAGAGGCCGTCAGACTGGAATCAAGATCTTGGGACTAGTACTGCTGGCACTAGAAAACGCCCATGGAAGCATTTCAGCTACTATCTCGTGGCGGAGCGCGTTTTGACAAGCAGCGTTTCAAATCTGACGTACAGTCATTCACGGTAGGTGGTTGAGGACTGGTATGGACCCTGGTCGTTTTCTTACACATTCGAACTTTGCTATGACTAGAACGCCGTCGCGAAACCCGAAAAATCGACGAATGCACCGATAACTCAGGACTCGAAGCTCCCACCCGAACTCGATTTTTTCAAATACGCTCAAGGTGAAACAGCAAAGCGGAAAGCGGGCAATACAGACCCCAGCAGTTCGAGTGCACCTCTTCGACCCAATGCGCAGCACAAGAGACGAAAATTACAGCATGAAACGGAGAGCACTGATGGTGACGAGGACGACGAGGGCGACGGACTCGAGGGCGACGCTCCGCGAGCAAGGGTTCGCGTGACGGCCAAAGGCTCCAACGTTCCACCACCAATCGAAGTCTTCGACGACTTGCTAGAACGGTACAAAATTCCTCCGAGTTTACTGTCGAACCTTCGGGATAACCACTACAAGTATCCTACTGGCGTACAAGCCCATGGGATACCCATTTTACTAGAGGTGAGCTGGTAACCGGCACACGACCATCCCTCCGCCTTCCTCACAGCCTCAATAGCATCGCGATCTTGCTGCCATCTCTCCTACTGGAACTGGAAAGACGCTTTCCTATCTACTTCCAACCATGTCATTACTGGGGGCCCCCATCTCAGGTCTCAAGGGCACGCAAGGAAGTGGCGTTCGTGCCATCGTACTTGCGCCAACCCGGGAACTGGCGCATCAGATTCATAACGAATGCCTAAAACTAGCAGTGAGACGCAAATGGCGAGTGGTGCTATACAGTAAAGCTACGGCGAGTACCCTTCGCGACAGGAACGTCAGGGATAAAGTCGGTAAGTTACTCTAACGAGATGTTGTGCCATTACATGCTGAGAAATTTCGAGATATCGTCATTAGCACCCCTTTGCGTCTAGTTGCATCAATCCAAGAGGGAAATATTGTTTTGAACAAGTTCGTAACATTAATTTAGTTGCAGACTTGTGTTTCATCATGATGTCAGTGTCCGTCATCTCGTACTAGACGAGGCAGACCGACTCCTGGACGATGAATTTCTGGCGCAAGTCCAAGAAGTAATCGGTGCTTGTACCCATCCGGAAATTCAGAAAGCAGTGTTCTCTGCGACACTTCCTGCTGGGGTCGAGCAACTGGCCATGGCGATTTTACGCAATCCAATCCGCATCGTCGTTGGTCTCAAGTGAGTTAAAATATGCGATTGGATTTCATAGGTCTGATATTTTGCTAGGGATACGCCCCTTCCACTTATTCACCAGTCCCTTACTTATGTTGCTGACGATGCTTCAAAGCTGCCAAGTCTCTTGACGTATTTTGCGCAGCCGTACAACCCACCACTGCTAATTTTTACGTGCACTCAACCTCGGGCTACCTCATTAGCGGAAGAGCTGACGCTCAATGGGATACCAAACGTTGATTGTTTACATGCTGGCATGACCAAGAAGGAGCGAGATGATGCTGTCAGTCGTGTGCGCCGCGGCGAAAGCTGGGTGATGGTGAGCACGGAGGTAATGGCACGAGGTATGGACTTTAAAGGTGTGCGAGAGGTAATCAACTACGACTTTCCGACGAGTGTTCAGAGTTATATACATCGGATCGGTGCGTGGCCAGCTATTGATCTTGGCTGAGAACTGGCTGATATTTCCTAGGTCGTACTGGACGGGCTGGACGAGAGGGCAAGGCCGTGACATATTTTACGGATGAAGACGCGCCATATTTAAAGTCGTACGTACCTCGGTATCATTACGCAGGATATAACCTAAGAGATGGTTCCGAGGATTGCCAACGTTCTGCTCCAGTCGGGCTCGAGTGTGCCTGATTGGATTCTTAAACTGCCAAAGCCGTCCAAATTGATGAAAAAACGGATGGGCAAGGTTGAGCGTGCGGAGACTGTCAACGTCGCACGCAAGATTGGCCGAAACGATGCGATCAAGAAAAGGTGAGTGTACGAATGTCATTGGGGGTGGATTGCGAATCACGGTGTATGCAGAGAGATGATTACTGGCTCGAAGAGACGGAAGGCGAAAGAACAGGGGAAGCTACAGGGCGGAGAGTGAGTGACTCGGTATACTGGATGTCGTCGGCAAAGTAATGTTATGCTTTGTCTCCGGTTGCTGGATATCAGGGAGATTACCATTACCTCAGAGGTGCGTCACTGACGGCGGGATTGACGAGCGCATGGGGGGTCGTGTGTGACGACATCAAGGGTGAGGTGAAAACATTCCTTTTTTGGCACGCCTCGATGCAGATCCAGTCACCGATTCACCTCGTTGAATCCTCGAGGCTGCCTCGAGGTGACGATGTGAAGAGCTGGAGAACCCCTCGCAGAGCAGCCCATCTCTGGGGCTTCCGTTCAAAAAGGGGTTCGCTTCCCAGCGCTGCAGACATACAACAACTCGTACTCGCACAGACTCACAGCACTCCTCCTCATCCTCTGCACACACCTTATCGACAATGCCACCTCTCCCGCACGCACGCAGGTCTCGCAGGCTGTCCCGCAAGTCCCCAGTGGATGGTAGGTCGTGTCTTGTTCGTTCGTCGCGTCTATCTTGAACACCTTCCTCTTTTGGACACAGTCGCAGATTACGACTGGCAAGGCGTCGCCTCGCTCGGTGGCTCTGATATCGACATCACACTCCCTCCGGTCCTTCCGAGTCCGCCGTCGCCATCCACATGTACTGCCACCTCGTCCGACTCCCCGCCCACCATCATCACCCATCTCCCCTTCACTCCCGGTTCATCCCACACTCGCAATCGCAAGGAAGGCCACATACCCCGCCCACCCAACGCCTTCATGGTCTTCCGTTCTTGGCTCTGGAACAAGGACAACCTCAAGAGCATCGAAAGAGACAACCGCAATGTCTCCCGCATTGCCGGCCGATTCTGGAACGGGCTATCCGAAGCCGAGCGAGCTCCCTTCCGGTCCATGGCGGAGGAAGCCAAAGCGCGCCACGCCCAGCTTTACCCCGAATACAGATACTCTCCCGGATCGCAGAAAAAGCCCAAGGTCTCTCAGCGTCGTTCCCATCGCAGCGCCGAGATAGACAACGAGAAATGCAACAAAGTCGTCAATCTATTGAAGGGCGGTATCGCTAGCCGCGACTTGGCCAAGCATCTTGGTGAGGTGCACAGAAAGGCCCAACCCGATCAGGGCAGTTTTGCCGTTACTCTTGAAGGATCTCCTTCGGAGTCAGCTAACGTGGTCCCGCGGAATAAACTCAAGAGAGCCGCAGCGCCACGCAGGGAATCCCCTCCCCTAGAACCGAGATCCAAGAAGCAGAAGACCCTCCCCTCGCCTTCGATCTCCCCTCCTCCCTCCCAATACTCCCTTTCCCTTCCCTTCCTTCCTGTTGTCGACGAAAGGTCCGAGCCTGCACAAACCCCGAGACCCTTGGCTCGTACCCCAGAGCTATTTTACCCATCAGGCTACGTGGAAGAGTTTGTCCGTACCGAGCACATTCCCTATGTTCCTGTCGATGGTTGCAACGATCTGGTGAGTAATGCAAAGTTCAGGTGTTGCCTGCGTTGACACCACTCCATAGATGGTCGAGAAGAGTGAAGAAGACGACCTCTCCACTCTCTTTCCTTCCCACCTGAAGCCGGGCGCACAAAGTATCTTCTCTGGTGTCAAGCCCGAAGCTACTTCATTCGTCGATTCTTGCGTGCTCGGTGCCTACACTGTTGAGCCGCTGGTCCTTCCCACCGCTGGTCCGTTCACCGACGTTGGCATCGAGTCTTACTCGTTACTGGATGAGCTGGTCCCTTTCGGTTCGCCCGTGTTCTTCAACCCATTCGAGCCCTCCACTCCATCGGCAGAGCATGCGGCGTTGCTCGGCACCTTGGACCAGTTGTTCGGCCGACCCATATCACCTCTCACTCAGGTTTTCCCCACAGAAAACTGGTAGATATATTCGATAATGCTTGCGGACTCCTCCACTCAAATGACACTGACCTGACTTTGCGATCTGCGCTCTTCACGAAAATCATGTTCATCAATTTTTCGCAATTTCCATCGCACACCTTAATTTTACATACCTGATTATCTCGGACGAATCAATCCCAAGTACCTAGTGTATCTGATACTCATGTCACTGAAACAAATGCATACTACTTCGTGATACGTGGCTGGCAACTACTATGAGGTCCGCTTCACCTTCTTGGAGCCTTCTTTACTGTCTGCGTAAATGCGTTTTGCTCCAGAGGCGGATTTCACTAGCTCTTCGATGTTCAATCGACCCGATCTCTGTTCCTCTTGCAGCCAAGCTACACAGGCGTCCTTGTCACCTTTTGGGTTTTCTAGCTGCCACTCGACGACCTTGGCGAGCATGACAGCTGTCCAGGGTCCGGGTTTACCGCCAAGCACGGAGATGACCTCGTTCCCCTCCCGAAACACGTGAGTGGGCGGAAAAGAGCGACGAGGTAGCGTCTTACATTGAGCAGAGGCTTGGCGTCTACCAAGTTGTCCAGGCCGAGTTCTTCGATGCGACTGGTGAACGCATTATAACGTCGTATGCATTCCTCCGCTTCCTCGCCTACGGAACGCTAGGTCAGGTTCTCAGAAACGTGAAGCTTGCACGTTCTGGGCGTACCATACCCAAGCGGAACCAGCTCGCATACCAAGGAGAAAAAGAGAGATGAAGACCAATGTGAGCCGGATATCGGTTTATGTACCTTGCCGTGTCTGAGCAGCAGTCCTATGAAAACGTCGGCCGTCAGTTACCTCCAAGGTCATGGTGACGATTTTCCCCACGTACCAATGGCCACGCGCTCCGAGGGCGTCGTGAACCTGTCATCCTCGAGCGAAAGCCCCTTGAGCAGTGCAGCAGCATCGAAAAGCGCCAGTATGCCGTCAAGGTAATAGTTTTTGTTCCCGAGTTTTAATCCTTCTCGGATCGCGGCCTCAACGAGAGGGTGTACCTTTTGCTTGTGATCCTTGTACGTAATACCAGCGAAGGAGTAAAGACTGGCACTGAGGAATAATCGCGCTCTCGTTCCTTGTTCGTTCAATGCGTCAGCAAGAAGTGTGGGATGGGGGCGCGTCGTAAACCTCCGTGGACCAGACGACGATGCAGGGGAAAGGAGGTCGTGGAGAATGGTGCATGCGGTGAGAGAAAGGTCTGGGGTAGCAACAGGCGCAGAAGCAGTGTCGATGATCGCGGTGGGTACATGAAACACAGTGTGATATAACGACAGGTCGTGAATGATCTTTATCGCGTGGAATGGTTCGACACCTTGTAGTCCTGAGCTTGAACCCCCGAGCGGGACGGAATGTACACGAACCTTTCATCATTTTGTCGAGCTCCTCGCCAATACGCTCGCGGCTGATCTTCGAAGAGAGAGCTTCCTTCGAGGATACGTTTCAATAAGGACCACAGAGCAAAAAGAACATCACTCGTCACCTGGATGCTCTGGTCACGAGCGGTATCCTGAAGTTCAGGTGTCATTGCAAATCCAAAACGACTGGCAAACCTGACACATCGAATTACTCGCAGAGGGTCGTCGCGGAAGGTCTGCAAGGGAGGTAAAGGTGTCCTGATGATACCATTGCGGAGATCATCTAATCCCTGCAAGTAGCCTGAAACTCTCAGCCCACCGCACGACTAGCAGCCTACCAATGAACTCTTGCCTTCCCAGTGAGGTCCTCGACCGTCCGTGTATGGACATTGTAGAAAAGAGCGTTGATCGTGATGTCCCTCCGCAGGGCATCTTCCAGTGGAGTCCCGAATTTCTGCAAAGGCCGCGATCAACCAGCGAGATAGCACGCCGACGAAGCAACGACATACGACTTCTGTTGGGATCCGACTGTGTTCCGAGTACTCTTCACTCCTCAAGTTCACGAAATCCAAATCGATGCCGAACAGCGTTGTCCTCGCTGTCTCCAAATGTTTTGACTGATCGGGATTGCTCTCGATCTTGGTGACCTTGTGCACAGGCACATGCTTCTTCTCTGACAAGAACGCGACGAAACGCTCAGCAAAGGACACGCCCATCATGTCTTCGAGACAAATGTCCACGTCGTTGCATTCATAATCGAGCAACTGTTCACGGCGGTCCGCAATGAGAAACACGTCCACGTCGGGAAGAGGGCCATAGATTGACCTTGTCGCGGACCCAACCACCGTTAATTCTGCACGCGGTGACGATGCCGTCTTGGTGCTTGAGATGTCGCGTGAACTCGTCGAGCAAGTTGCAGAGTCTGTCCTCGGCATCGGACAGCTCTATTTTGTCCTTGATCTGTGGTGCTATGCGCGTCGCCATGCCTCTCAGAACGCTGGATCGATGACCTAGTCGCCAACCAGATCGAAACATGTGCAGGGGCTGCCGAATTCGAGCGGCGCTTCAATCCCCAAAGTGGTTGCATTGCTGGCCAACTCCTTTGCCGGTGCTCCACCGAGTCAAGTTCCGTCGAGGGTCCGAGTCCAACCACCACCACCACCGACGACGACGACCCACCCCTTCTCTCGATTCCTCGCTCCTACCTCGACTTGATCCCACATCTCTCATCATGGGCCGCGTATTGTTGAAGGTCACTGTTATCTCCCTCCTGCCGAACAGCAACTAACCCCTGCTGTAGGTAATCATCCTTGGGGACAGTGGGTAGGTGGCGTAGCGTGCGTTTCTGTCGGGTAGCTCATCGCACTCGACGCAGTGTCGGCAAGACCTCTCTCATGAACCAATATGTGAACAAGCGGTTTAGCAACCAGTACAAGGCAACCATCGGAGCCGACTTGTGGGTGCGCTCATGTTGGTGGCGAAATCCAGCTCACTGAATGCCGTCTAGCCTCACCAAGGAAGTCATGGTCGACGACCGCCTGGTGACGATGCAGGTATGCTTCTATGGTCCAAGCCGTCTTGGTTCCTGTCTGACGTACGTCGACAGCTCTGGGATACGGCTGGGCAAGAGCGCTTCCAGTCTCTCGGCGTGGCCTACTACAGAGGCGCGGATTGCTGTGTGCTGGTATATGACGTCAACAGCGCAAAGTCTTTTGAAACCCTGGATAGCTGGCGCGACGAGTTTCTCATCCAAGCCAGTCCACATGATCCCGAGAACTTCCCCTTTGTCGTCCTCGGTAACAAGATTGACGTGGAGGAAAGCAAACGACAGGTACGACAGTCTTTCCTCGAGTGCGAATGCATCCACACGATGTTACAGGTTACGCAGAAGCGGGCGATGACGTGGTGTCAATCCAAGGGGAACATCCCGTACTTTGAGACATCTGCCAAGGAGGCCATCAACGTCGAACAGGCTTTCCAAACGGTATCGAAGAACGCGTTGCAGCAAGAGACAGAAGAACAAATGTGCGTATGACCTGTTGCATTGAGGGATTGACTCAGCGTTGGCCAGGTATGCGGATTACCCGGATCCGATCCAAATCGATCGGGAGAGCACACAGAACCACGGGTGCAACTGTTAATCTGCACGATTTGCACATAATGGATTTTTGTTATTTGTGTCATGTTAGCGACGAGTGCCGCGGCCTGTTACCCATTTGTGTTGAGTGTTTGATTTACTATCCCGTCAGCAAGGATCTTATGTTGCTGGTCATGCTGAAGACGAGGAATTGGGACTCGAGGTACAACGACGATATATGACATAATAAGCATATGATGGGTGACAATGGTACAAGTACAAGAGTATGTGGCTCCACATCTCGAGGGACCTCTCATAGCTTGAACGCTGTCTTTGGAAACTCCACCTTGGCTGATGCAGCATCATCGACGAACCAATAAACCTGACCGAGATGAGCAGGTTTTACGAGGGATGCGGGCAGCTTGTATTCATCTGGTTTGTCGAGCACGCGGGGCAGTACGTCCACCTTGCCCGCACCGGCCGCAACAAACGCGACGCGAGAAGTGTGATTGAGGACGGGGAAGGTAAGGGTGATACGCTTTGGGGGTGGCTTGGGAGAGTCCTCGAGATAGGCGACCCATCTGTCGCTTTCAGAAAGAAGCTCGTGGCCTGGGAAAAGCGAGCAGGTGTGGCCGTCCTCGCCGATGCCGAGGAGGATGAGGTCGAATACGGGGAAGCGAGCCGAGTCCTTTTGGGCAAACTCGTGGATGAGCTCCTTTTCGTAGGCGTCTGCGAGCTCTTCGAGATCGTCCAACAGGGTGGGGTCGATCGGGTGGATGTTCCCGGGGGGGATGGGGACGTGGTCAAACAGCTCAGACTTGCAGAGCCTGTGGTTTGAATCGGGGTGATCGAGCGGGACGACACGCTCATCGGCGTAAAAGACTTGCCTGCGTCTGGATGAGCCCAAGGGGAGGACATGATGGGGGTGTGTTCGGACGCACCATTTGTCCCACTTTGCGGCGGGGTCGCCGATAAGGGCCTCGAGTTGCTTTGGGAGCGAGCCACCGGAGAGGGCGATCGTGAATTTGCCCTTTTTCTCGATGGACTCCTTCTGAGCCCTGAGGACGAAGGCGGCGAGCGCTTTCTGCATGTCCTGCGGGGACGCAAAGGAGTGGAGCACTGGCGGACTCGGTGGACGATGCATTCTCATCATGGGTCGAGATTTAGGAGTAGCATAAACTCAATTTAAATATTAAAATTATACGTCACCCGACAAACACGCGCAAACTATGACCCCATCTCCGGAAACACGGCCAGCACGATCGCGTCCAGCAGAAACACAGCGAGATGCCGGTTGCACGCCTCGTCGCTCAGCCCGTCCACGGCACAATCCACCGTGCTCGCAGCCGAGTCGCCTAGCAGGACGTGTCGCGCCAGCGTGGGCACACGCTCAGCCATCCTCTTCACCAGCTCGTCCCGGATCACGATCTGTTCCTCCGCCGTCGGGTCGACCGGTGCAAGGCCAGGGTATCCGTTCGGAAACAACGTCCGCTTCGATAGACGGACGACAGAGAGAATCGTCGACGCGGACAGCAAATGACTGCACAACAGATAACACAGCAGCCTACATGCGCGACGTCAGACGCGGAAAATGCCACATCGAGCAAACGAACCTGTTCATGAACGTCTGGAACGTGCGGCATATCAGAGAAACCAACTGAACCAGAGCGGTAGCAGCGAGTCGGTCCTGAACGCGGAGTACTTCCGAGATCATTGCCAACGGACCGTGAGCGAGATCGGGGGAAACGACGGTATGTTTGCTCTCGACGGGAGTGTCTGGGTGCATCGACACAGTCGATGACGCAGGGGATGCAAATGGCGTCGAGGACACGAGTTCGTCCCCTGTACTCGTCACTCGGGCCGACTCCCGAGTTTGGGGACAACTGGTTTGGTTTACGATGGGTATGATGTAAATGACCTGCTTGTACGCCTGGATGAGCGTAATGCACGCTCCAGACAGTTTCTGAATGACTGAAAGCGAGAGCAGGATAATGGAGGACTTGGAAAGGCGAGACTGCTCGTGTGCAGACGTCGACGAGATGGACGGCTAGGGCGCGGTTAGGCACAGCATCAGCAAATATATCGAATGGCACACCTGCACTGGTGATGGTCCCGGAGAAGGACCGAGCATGTCCAACACCAACTTCTGGAGGAACCAGGGCTGGGTTATGCGGGGGATAACGTCCTTGACGACGAGCTTGAGTATGATTTCCCTGACGATGAACCTCTCAGCCTCTGGCGCGTAATCCTCTGGGGGAAGGCATTCTCTCAAAATGTGGTCGACAACTTGTCGAAAGTATTCTCCGTCCAAGGAACCATCCGAGGATATTGCCATGTGCGGCTGTAGCTGATGAAAGAGCTGAGGGAGGGACAGCGCGCCCCCGGTAGCGTATGAGGTCGAGGCCTTGGAAACAGCCTGACGATAGTCGCTGTAGTGCTGGGTGATGAGGGCGGGTATGTCGCTAAGGACGAGCAGCGAGAGATCTGCATCGAGAAGACGCTGCTCGAGGGAACGAATGGTGTGCGTCACGACGGTTGTGATCTGGGGAAGGAGCTCTTTGTCATATCTGGTGAGTTTGGTCCACCAGGTGTTCACAAAGGCTCGGAGAGCGAGAGCGATAAAGTCGTAAACCTCGTCGTGGAGTTCGCGGGGACAGGCTGCGGAAAGGAACAACGGTGGTAAGTCGGAACCGGGTGAAAGGTGAGGGAAGAGGAGACGTCTTGCTAGGCTTGTGGGTTGATGATGGGGTACGTCGTGAGAGAACGTCGAGGCCGTCGAGCGTGGTGAGCGGCCAATGTGGAGAGCGGCCATCAACCGAGCACGACGCGGTGCGGCAACCGAAAATTTATCATACACACAGCACCACGCCGGAGGCAGACAGGAACATCTCCCGGACTCACCTGCCAGTGTGACCTACAGAGTCTGTGTATAAAACCGACCGAGCGTAATTTCTAGGATCACTCTCCTCCATGTCTCTCTCCCACCTCTCTCTCAGACGGTTACCCAGACCTGCCCGATTCAAGGCGGTTTCTGCATGGCGGTCCTTTTCTGTAACCTCACCCATAGCCCACCCTGATATCGATGTACGTCTCTCCGTTTCTGTTTGCTCGACTCATGCACACCTTCCCCGTAGCCCTCCAAGCTCACTGTCTCGCGCACGACCAGCCCACGCCTGTTGCCCCCTTCCTCGAAACTGCTCTTCGGTCGGACCTTTGTACGTCATCATGCACTTGCCCTTTGCGGCTTGTTCAAGCTTTCTGCAGTCGGATCATATGTTAAGGATTCCATGGGCCGAGAAGACCGGTTGGGGCGCTCCTTCTATCGAGCCATGTGAGCTGTCTCATCTTCCGTCATCCATCCAACTTTTAACACGTCCTAGTCTCCACTATCAACCTTACTCCCGCTGCGACCGTTCTCCACTATGCTCAGGCACTTTTCGAGGGCTTAAAGGCTTACGGGCACCCGAACGGAACCGTGACCATGTTCCGACCGGACATGAACATGAAACGCATGAACGTCAGTGCAAAACGTCTGGCACTACCGGTCAGTCGATTCCCGCATACCGACCTTTTGGTCTGATGAAATTGTATATAGACTTTCGATGGCGATGCACTCATGGAATGCATTAGGCAACTCGTTTCATTAGAGCGTGATTGGATACCCAAGGAACCAGGTCACAGTCTATACATCCGACCTACCATGAGTCCGTTGTCCACTTATCATCCGCTCTTGTATTTGCTGACGGATCCCGCTTCAAGTTGGTACCAACGGAACTCTCGGAGTTCAACCACCAACGGAAGCTCTCCTTTTCGTGATCTGCAGTCCCGCAGGTCCCTACTACCCGCAAGGTTTCAAACCCGTGGCCTTGTATGGAACAACGGACAAGGAATACATCCGCGCTGCTCCCGGAGGTCCGTAGCTGCTCACCTGGCCGACATTCCGTTGCTGATTGTGAACAGGCACTGGTGCTTTCAAGCTTGCAGCCAACTATGCTCCTGGTGTCGTGGCTCAGAAAGCTGCTGCGAAGGCCGGCTATGTTCAGAATCTCTGGCTTCACGGGCCCGAGCACTGGTTAACGGAGGTCGGTACTATGAATTTGTTTGTCGTGTTCAAGGGTGAGGATGGTGGTGAGTGAACACGTCTTTTCCGAAGGTGCATTGCATGAACATTACACTCTGCAGCAACTGAACTCGTTACACCTCCCCTCGACGGTATGATCCTTCCTGGCGTGACTCGAGATTCGGTACTCGCCCTGGCACGGAGACACGCTTCAGGGGGGAAGCGGCTTGAGGGACTTCCCGGCCGACTCAAGGTCTCTGAACGACCGGTGAACATGGGGGAGATCATCGCTGCGTCCCAGGCTGGACGCCTCGTTGAGCTGTTTGGCACAGGCACGGCGGCGGTCGTGACGCCTGTGGAAAGGATTGGATACTTGGGTAGCGATGTCATTATCCCCACGGGAGAGGATGGGATGGGACCGGTCTCGAGGCCGCTTTGGAAAGAGCTCGTTGGGATCCAAACGGGGGAGATTCCGAGCGAATGGAGTTTTGTCGTGACTGGTCAGTAGATTGATGTACATACTTGCATGTAATCTAGGTAGTGTCAAACTCGGTCGCTTATATTAGTCATCTTTTGGTAGAGTGTCTTGCACGACGAGTTCGCGGTCGAGTTCAGCGATGCTCTACGACCCTTCCACCACACAACACCTCAAGCCCTGGCTCGTCCGCACCCTCGCCCCAATGTCCGTCTCTTCCTCGCCCGCCTTTCTTGACTGACAATTCCACAGTTGCGACGCAGAACCAGCCGCACTCGCTGAATATGTCCTCGCCCTCCTCAAGCACAACCTGCCAGAGCCAGAGATGCGCAAGGAGCTCACAACTCAGCTCGAAGAGTTTCTCGAGAAAGGTACACGCATCCCTGGACATCTTCACGTCCGCCGCTCACCCCATTCCGCCTCAGAGAGCCCCTCATTTATAGATACATTATTCACCGTCCTAAGAACGAAATCATATCTTCCCTATACCACCTCTCCGCCTCCGCCACATTCTTCCTCCAATCCACATAATACTGACTCTGGCATCCCAATACCTCTCGATGGTTTGCTATCTAATAACACCTCTTCTCCCGAACGTGGTCAAAAACGCACTCACGCGGACGACGACCGTGATGCACTCCGCCCCGCTAAAGGTCCTCGGTTAACCGTCGATGGCCAGTTTTCTCGCTACTCGATTGGGCGCGACACTCGTTCGACTGGTCAGTGGGGACCGAGGGCTGACCGGCAGGGCCCCGCCAACGGAACGCCTCCGGCCATGAACGGTCAGCGCATCCAGACATATCAGCCACCAGATCAACGGAGAGGCATATGTCGGGACTACCATAGTGCGTATTCTTCCGTTGCCCAGTCCCGTTTCACTCAACACCGCCATTCAGACAATGGTTACTGCGCCCGCGGCGCACTGTGCAAATACAGTCACGGTGATGACGCCTTTGTCCCGTCGCAACTGTTCGCAATGGGCGCCACAGGCGCTCAAATGCCCTTTTTGCCCATGTTTGCCAGTGGCGCGATGCCGTTTGGAATGGTTCCACCAGGTGCTGCTTACGATCCTCACGAGGCGCGTATGGATATGCGACCCAGCGGGAACATGATGAGCGTCAACGGAAGAGTTCCTCCGCATCGCCCTCCTTTACTTCCTCGTGCACAGGACGACAGCTCACCCACCGCCCATCCTTCAGGAGAACTCCCGGTGATTCAAGATTTGACGCCGCAGATTCCCGAGGGCCCTCCCACCTCACAACCGCCACAGGACGGCACAACATGGATCCCGACTGGACCGCTGCCCCAACAAACACAACCCATGGATGTTGATATGGTTGCCCCACCCCAGAATGTTCATACCGGACTTGGAGGTCTTCGCGGCGGTGGTTTCAGAGGTGGTGGCAGAGGAACATTCTCTGGCGATGCACAATCTTTCCGTCCAGAGCGTCGAAACGATAAAACACTCGTCGTAGAGAAGATACCGGAGGACAAACTTTCTCTCGACACCGTGAACAGCTGGTTCAAGCGCTTCGGCACGGTCACAAACGTCGCCATCGATGCACGCACCGCAAAAGCGTTGGTCAGTTTTGCGGACCACAGCGAGGCGCACGCTGCATGGAAGTCAGAGGATGCTGTTTTCGGTAATCGATTTGTCAAGGTGTTCTGGCACAGACCGATGGAGGGGCATGGTCAAAAGGGTGCGCGCATGTTGGCTGCGTCTGCGCCATTAATCGCAAATATCGCTGCACGGAGTGCGACGCCCACTACTCCGCCAGCAGGAACCTCAACCACGACAACCGCTCGCAAACCAGCCGTGGCTTCTAATGCTGCTGCCGAGCTTGTTGTGAAGCAAAAGCTTTTGGAAGAACAGATAGCAGAACAGAAAAAGCTCATGGCATCTTTGGAAACGGCTTCTGCAGACGAAAAGAAAACCATCATGGCTCGCCTAAGAAAGCTCGGTGAAGAGATGAAGCTTTCTTCATCCCCAGCTCCAACGCCTGGGGAGGCTTCCACATCTACGATACGACGACCTGCAAGTTCTACGGAGCACCTCAGCCAGCAAGACAAGGAAAGAGACAGGCTCGACAAGGAACTGGACCTTCGTGCCGCCACAGGTGGTGAATCTACGGTAGAGCTACAAGCTAAGCTTGCGAAACTCAAAGAAGAGGTACGTGTATGCATTCGTTCCACGTGAAACAAGTGCTAAGAGTGGTACAAGGCCGCAAGTCTGGGCATTCCCGAGAGTGGAGATCACAATTATGGTGGCAGCTCGTATCGTCCTTACAGGGGACGGGGCCGTGGTGGGCGCGGTGCATTCTTTCGCAGTGCAGGCAGAGGTGCTCCCCGTGGTAGCATGAAGCTCGATAACAGACCCAAAAAACTACTTGTCAAGGGGGTGCGGGAGGAGGCGGTTCCGGCCTTGCGGGAATGGTATGAGGTACGATGGTTCTTCAACCGTCTTTGGCGGCGACACATTCATATACTTATTCCCTAGACTTTTGGCCAACTCGATTCAGTAGAGTCTGTTGGAGACGACGGGGTGCTTGTCAGTTTCCGAACAAGAGCCGCCGCTGAGCAAGTTCGTAATCTTCTCGAACTGACCCACTCTTCAGATATTGATGAGGTATCTAGGCACTAGCTAAGGGCAACGACATCCCATCTATAGGCGTGGTGCAAACATCTTGGCATACGGCTCAGCAGTCGTTCCCAAGCTCGACACTCACTGCGTCGTCTTTTAGACTAAACGCAAAAGAGGACGAATCAGAAGATGCACGCCTGTCTTCACCAACCCAACAAGGCTATTCATCATCTCGTCGCCAGGAAGAAGAGATCATTGCGAGCGGGTGGGGTGACGGCGGGGATGAGGATGCCATGGGCTTCTGAAGATAGGGTGGGATCACGGCGATGGTCCTGTGTTTCTTGTTCCTTTTTTTTCGTTTGTGCCTCGGGCCTTGCATGACAATAACCATGGAAACGAGCTGGTTTTTGAGTTACCAGCCAACCATCCATTGTGCATCATATGGTGTCAATGAGAAAGCTTCAGGAGTAGATCAGGCACTGGCTCGTGATGGCTACCGCTGTGTGATCACCGCCATGGTCAATAAAAACTCACTGGAGCGTTGTGCGGACCTGCGGGCCATGGCAAAGCGTGACAAGTTACAGTCGAGACCGCTCACATCTTGAACGAATCAACGACGCAAAGCATTGACCCTGCGGGATCAAGCGAAGGCAGCCCGGTGTAAGCCTCATTGGCATACAGTCACGTGTACCGCCGTATATCTACCGCCGATCCTCGTAGAGATACAGTAGTCGCCCCTTGTCCCGTACCTCGTAGTCCCCGTATAGAGCGTGGTCCTGTTCTTTGTGTCCGCCGTTCTCAGTGTTTCCGCCGTTGGCCACGGCCGGTTTCCACCCGGTCACCGGTGGAGAGGAAGGTGCGGTTCCATCAGTCGGTGGCGGTCCTCCATTATACTCACCCGTTACCTAGACTCATTTCTCAGCTGGCGCCATGGCCATACTGACATTGTTTGGATTCTCAGATATCGCCGAGGCCCTCGAAGGATCAGGAGGTGTTCACCAAGTCTGACTCCTTGAATCTGTGGTTTGAGTGTAGGTGTGCTATCCAGAGACTTGTCTCACCAACCGACCACATGTGCAGCCAGCTGAACCACCACGAAGTCCGCTTCTTTGATGCAGAAGACACGGCAGATATCCGCGAACACTCTAAGTCTCCCAGGCTCCGAATTGATGGCGCTTCTATAGTTGTCGACCTTAGATCACAAGTGGAAGAAGTGCCAGTGCTGCCACCCAATCGCTATTTACTTGCTCTCCGTGCAACATGTGCTCGAGTCGTTCACATGTCTGGTGCTGCTGATTTTTTTTTTTTTGACCGCCTTGAGCAGGATGCAGTTTCAAATATGTTACGGGAACTCAGAGTTATTGTACACGAGTCCGTGGTGTAGGTACTACAAGACAGTGAGTCGTCGGTGCGAGTAATCGTCTAAATACATATGATACAAAGCAACTAGGTAATTAACTGGTCCGTAGTAAGATAGTACTTTACCGCGCATAGCGTCCTACATTGGAAGGAACGATCTAGATAAGTAACTCAACGAATAGTCCATACGCCCTGGGGATCCTCATCTATGTACCATCACTGTTGCCTGTCGAACGACAGGGAGACTGACCCTGAGGAGTGGTGTCGACTCGGACACCAGCACCGTGAATCACCTTCGCTGGATCCTCGTCGGGCTCGATCGAATCCGGCGAGTCACACATGGGCTTGTCAAAGAAGACGGTCGTGCTCGTTTCGAGCCGAAGCGAGACCGTGCGGGCGTCGTTGGGCAGGCGGATGGAGTGCCCGAGGGTATCCGTCGGTGAGCCCGATGGCTCAGCGTGAGATGCCCACAGACCGCCCATCCGACCGCCGCTGCTGGTCGAGAAGAACGAAGGGGGCACGTCGAGACCCCTCTCGTGGACCTTGATGCCCCCCAAGGACGGGCGTTCGGTCTCCTGGAAGGGACGGGGAAGCCAAAAGTCCTGTAGGGTGGAGAGACGACGGGGTTTGGGAGTCGCTGTATTTGCAAGTGCGACTTCCGCAAACGAGTTGTCGGAATCGGAACGTCTAGGTTCCTTGGGATCCTCCACGTTGTCGACGCTGGGCAGAGAAATACTCTGCAGTATTCTCGGGCTGTGTTCAGGGGGATTCTCGAGGTGGAAGTGTCGTCGGATGGAGTGGGATGCATCAATAACGGGTGGGGGGTAATGGAACTCTGAGATCGTTTCCTCCTCCGTAGGGAAGTTTCGTTCCTGGACTGGAGACATAATAAGGAGAGGAGAGAATTCCTTATCCTGTTGCTCCCGCAGACGCAAACGTGTCCTTCTACGTGATCGTGGGTTTAGATTGTCTGTGGATGTGTCGTCGTGTGGAGTATCATTATTGTCTGTCGCGTTCGTATGCGGCATATCGTCCGTGCGCTTTCGTTTACGTAGTGTGACGTCCTGTGCAGATGGATTCAAGCTGGAAAGGAAAACTCTATGCTGTTTTGCAAACCCGTGATTTCGATAAATGTCCCCCGTCTCCTCGAGATGAGCCATAGAAGAGGATGATGCTGCCAGCACCATCAGCTGAGGAAAATCGTCCGCACCAGGAAGACGTTCGCAGTTGGGGGAAGGATGGCCAGAAAGATTTTGGAACGTCGCCGATTGGACAGAACCAGCGAGTGAACGATCTCCGGGATGAAATTCGGATAGCGTCCGTTCCGCGGAAGACCCAGTAGAATTCATTTCGACAGAGTCAGAGCGGTGGGGATGGCAACAAGAAACTGCGCCGTCACCGATATCCATCGACATGGATCCTGTTTCCCTCTGAAGAGCACATGGGAGGAATGTTGTAAGGACATCGACAGCATGCGATTGACTGATCAAGAACGACTCACGGGACCGTCGGTATTCATTGGGGGTAATTCTGCGCGACGAGGGTGTGGTTGTTCAACTCCGATGGCAACGAGTCGTCCCTTTTATGAACAACCTCCGCCGTCTCGGGAGTGCTTGAAGATGGAGGCTCGGCTAAGTGCATGTCCTGAAAGGCATCTGAACCAATTCACATCGTCACCACGCGAATAGCAGACAAAAAACAAGGTACTGGATAGAGAGGGAATATCCCAACCCATGGACCCACAGAGACCCACATCACGACCTGAATACAATTATGTAAGATGAGACTGACGTTGACAGCGTCAGTTTCATCATCTGCCTTAGTAATTGTAAAGCAACGGAAACCATGGCCGCTATCCGTTGTCTTTTGCATCTTCTTGTCTCTCCCTTGGAGACCGTAGCAACACGGGAATGTTAGAGGGCAGCATGGATTTGAGAATGTTACCTCAGTGCTTACGATCGCACCAGCAGACTGTTCAGCTGAATGTTGCGGAGTAGAACATCGCCTGAAGAGTCTAGTGTGCAGGAGGATGGCCCGACGAGACCGCCACCGGGGAAGGGTTAAATGGCGAAGGCTGAGCTGCGAGGGGTCCTAAAAGCTTTTAAAGAGACTCGAGAACTACTATATCATGCATCGAAGTCTCTTATCGATCGTGTAAGTCAGAGGTGCCGGCGGAGCATTGCTTCCGAGTCGCAAGCAAGCCGGCCCGAAAGCGGTAGCAGCGCAAGAGTGCCAAGTCCACGACTCCCGACAAGAACAAAAAAACGATGAAGCGAAAACGACACAAGATGATGATTGCACGGATGACGAGGCGATATATACAGATGAGATTTTTTTTATGAGGAAATCAAGAGATCAAGCCTCCAAGAAAGCGCTGAGGCATAAAAGCCAGTCCACCATTACTCAGTTGTTAGTATCGGCCATAACCCAGTCTTCATCTTCCTCAACCACCAAGCTCTTTTTGGTGGGAGACTGACCGGCAGGCTGTTCCTCATTGTCTGCCTTGGCACCAAGAGACGACCCAAAGACCCTTGACTTTATGTGTGCTCGTGAGGCGTCAGTGCAGCACATTCTTCTTGATAGAAAGACGCAGACTTGCCATCCAGGTACAAGCGGAACGGGCTTACCTGATATCTGGTTCAACGAAGTTGCAAGAGGTTGCGTGCCATGGGGTTGCGTGTGTGTTCACCCCGCCGCATAAACGAGGGAAAAGATACGCCTCTCATATGATGCGCCTGTTGCACTGGGTCACCCCTGGAAGGACACCCGAGTACAACTTGCCTCAGTTCCCAGTCGAATGGGGTGCTCCACCTCCCGAGGTGGCGGAGGCTAGGAACGGGATGTTTTCCGTTCTCTATAGCGACGTTGGAGAACATTTCTACAAGCAAGCCGACCCCGGGATCGAAAAAACTGGCGGTTGAGAAGCGAAAGGACCTGTGTCGACTGTCTGGACGATTCCTCAGGAAGCTAAGGCTCAGCAGGGCAGTGAAGACAGCGAGTGGATACGGCTTAAATATGGTGACCTCGAAGCTTTTTGGGGGAGGGACGTCCGGTTTATCTGACGCACAGTGGAAAATCTCCCCGAGTCCAGTCCGGACTATCACTCCGAGAGACCAAAGGCATTTGTGTCATACCTTCCCGTCGAAGGTGTCGGGTCTTCCGCTCCATGTTTGCTGCAGATAGGATTATGTCGATGGACGTCTGGGGAGTAGAGAAGAAAATGAACGACGTCGACCAGCCGACTTACGCAGCATGGTCTATCGAATTGCACCCGCTGCCTCCAACCCTGATCGTCACTCGAATTAGTGCGACAGAAGCAGAGTTTCCAGGACTTCTTCGTCGCATTCAAGCAGCCGCTAGGGAAAATGGCATTGGTAAGATGGAAATATGGAACATACCCAAGCATTTGCTCAAGGCCGCTGCAGAGACTGGCGGCCAAACCGTTGAAAGAACGAAAAGCTTACCCGCTATCAAGTGGTATGGTACGAGCGAGACAGAGGACGTAGAGTGGGTCTTAAATGAGAAGTAAGTCCACTTTGTGACACTGGAACCAGGCAATTTAGCTGACTCTCTGAAAGATTTCGCTGGTGCTGAAGAGGAGCACTCAACAGGGTTCATGATGATTTCTGTCTACCATTGTTTGGGTACGATCAAGCATATTTCTACGCAGAATGACTTTTGACTAGCTGGTCAGACCGGTCAACTTGCAACCATTTGATCTGTCAAGCGCTCGATCATAATGCAATGGCGAAGTTGTATCTGTTGAATACGCCACTGGAGACACCGAACTCCAGCAGCCTGCCTCAAACACACAGCACAAAAGACGGACGGACGGAGGTGGGAAACACCAGAGAGTCTGACGGACCTCCGAGTCACCGCACCGCTACAAACTGCCACTCGTTACTCGATTGCTCTACTGACTATGGATGAATCATCTAAGTACAAAAAATGCCTTGTCTAGGAACATACCATGATGCTACAACATCATGAGTGGTAGCGATGGGGCAAGATATCTATAGATCTTTATATGAGCTAGTGCGCGAAAAAGTATACAAATGTTAATGAGATAGGATGGAGATAGGGTATAAGTAACCCCCGGATGATTTAATTTCGCTGGTAGGTCTTGGGAGAGATGTGATGGGTGGTCCACGTCACGAGTGAACAAAATAGATCCACCCTCGCTTTAGCTGCTGTGCACGTCTGTCAGGCCAACTATCCCGGAGAGTTTCTGATAGCCTCACTTCAAAGAAAACAAACATGAGGACGGTGTTCGGTCCTAGTCGCATGAAAGCAGGTGTCCATCCTTTGAACATGAACATAGGGCCTTCTTCGCGGAGGGATCTTGCAAGAATTTGCAAAGGGTTAGCGTTCCCTGACTGCAGAATTTACATTGGTGAGGAGCCAACCACGTATGGACAAGACACCTCACCGAGCCCATGATTCTTGTCCTTATGACATCGACGGGCGAGCAAACAGCTGCAAAGCAGAGTGAGCACAGTACACCTAAATTAAGGACAACGAACTTGTGCCGCAGGTCCCGGCGGCTAAGCTAGCGGCGACGTGTAAGAAAAAATCATCTTGAAATTGATAGTCCACCAGGGGTATTCGATAACGAAGCAGAGTCATCTTGAAGAAGTCATACCTGTGACGAGCCTCAGAAAGCCCGTTCAAGTGATTCAGAATGACCACAGGATCAACTCACGATCCCACCTGTGACGTCTATTGAAGGACATATGTTATACGCCACGCTACAAAGAAGGCAGAAGCTTACATTCATTAAGACTGCGCGTGTCTCAAAACGTAGCTATTCAGCCTGTGTTTCATTCGTCCTCATTCTCTATGCTCACCGTATTGGTCCCGAGCCCTCTACTGAGGCCCTTGAGACCCTCGTTTTTCACGAGGTCAACAAGGCCAGTTAGAGCATTACGGTACCCATATTGCTTGTCTGGAGGTCTCAGTGAGTCGCTAGTCATGCGCACAAGGACGATGTCCGCTGGGTTCCCTGCAACACCTCCCAATCCACCAGTAACACTAGCGACCAGTAGGAGCTTGCCAGTAGAAGGTTTGCCATTTTCAGACATACGTCGCTTCATCTCCTCGTAGCTTCCAATACGGACAAGTGAATATGTCATTTGTCGAAGCAATGAAGCAGAGAGGCCGGTGTAAATGCTGCGCAAGCCATTTTCGGACAACGAAGTTCGGATCGTCGCAAGCATGGACGGACGTGGTAAGGATGGACCGAGGGTTTGCATACGGCTGTGTGGAGACGTTAGACATGCTCTCTCGAGTGAAACCAATATCACTGACACCTTCGTCAAGTCCAGGGGATGCGTGCAGCAAGCTGCCACTAGAACACGAAGCATAAGCAAAGGTGTAAAGTCTGCAGTCTACTACCTACTGGAAGCAGCGACGCCTACGATCAGTTAGTTAAGTGCCACGAACAGCAAATGGTGAACTCACCGCCAAACCTGCATAAAACGATGTTCAGCGAAGGTCAGGGAATGGCATTCAGAAATGCTCACCAAAATGGATAGGTGGACATATTGTGTGCTGTCTTCTGACGCATCTGCCTCCGGACACACAGCAGCTTTTATACCAGCCCAAGGGAAATGATTGGATCCCGAGTAGCTACAGCTTGCCGCGTGACAGGTATGTGATACGGGTATCTGGAAGCGAAAAAAGCTACAGGATGTCTGCAGCGGCCTTGTTACCACAAAGCAACAAGATAGATATGGTTCTCCGCGTTGGGTATGAGCTAGAATGCTCAACGAAACGATTTTCGAAGGAGTGCAGGGGAAATGGAAGCGCACCGAAAAAGCTGGGCGTGGCTACGTAACGAGGTGACGTTGGACGGCCAAAAACTTGAGGATTGCACGCACACAGGATCACAACGACGCACGGCTAAGTGACAGCATCTCTGTCCTGTACACGTCTCCACAGCGTCGAGGGACGTCTGGGGAGAGTAAACGGTTCATCTCTATGAGGTCCGTGCGCACGTGAGATTAAGTAAGATGGACGTGTTTGCTCCATTGGTCAGCAGGCAGCCAAACTGACCGCGCCACAAATTTGTTTCCCTTTCGACTGCAACTCTCTCCTCGACCATCTCTTGCTTCGCCTTCAACTCTACGCACAGGGTTATACTCGCTGATTTCACTCAACAACAATGTCGCACGACAACGAGGAACTGGTAAACTACGAGGATGAAGACGACGTCGTCCCAAACGGCGCAGCCGCGCCCACGAACGGTATAGCTGCTTCGGCAGCAGTGGATGGCGAGGTCGAAAAAGATAAGAAAAACTTCTCAGGCATACATTCGACCGGTTTTAGGTCTGTTGCGTTTCTCTTCTCATGGCACCTTCCCACCTGACCCTTGGTCTTAGGGATTTCTTGTTGAAACCCGAACTTCTGCGAGCTATCAGTGATCTCGGGTTCGAACATCCTTCAGAAGGTATGTCCATCGCAGTTTGAGCGACGTTGATCCTTTTGACTTAGAGTAACTACTTCCAGTTCAACAAGAATGTATCCCCCAAGCCGTCCTGGGAATGGACGTCCTATGTCAGGCAAAGTCGGGGCACGGCAAGACTGCGGTCTTCGTGCTTGCAACATTACAGCAACTGGAGCCTGTGAATGGCGAAGTTTCTGTGATTGTCTTGTGCCACACCCGTGAACTCGCTTTTCAAATCAAGAATGAGTACACGCGGTTTGCAAAGTACATGCCTGATGTACGGATCCACACCTTTTATGGCGGTACTCCCGTACAAAAGGACGCGGAAATCCTCCGTGACAAGAATCGGTGCCCACACATTGTCGTGGCGACTCCTGGCCGTCTGAATGCCCTCACGCGAGACAAGATCCTGGATGCCAAGAACGTCAAACATTTCACTTTGGACGAATGCGACAAAATGCTAGAGCAGCTTGGTTAGTCTTCGCCCCTTCAGTTTCGGCTACCAGTCTTGGAATACTGCGCCATAAAACAACTTGCGCCCATCTCACCGGTCTCCGCCACCGGTCAACGAGGTTCTTGTCGCCATACTCAATCACACTGCCAATGTGGGCAAGCGCCCTGGGCGCCACATGGAATTGGTGTTGAAGCATGGTCATGGGTTCATCGCTAGGTCGTGAGTTGCTGAGAGCGTTGCATGATGAAGAACATTACGGGTCCCCTTCCGATTTCCTGCTCTTGCCGCAGGCGAAAGTTAAACATGGGCTTTCTCGCAATCAATGCTCGGCGCTTGCACTCCTCTGTTCTTGAGTTTCTCCTTTTCTCGCTCGACCTGAAATTCGATCGCGATCTAACCGCTGTCCCCCGCCCTTTCTTTGCTGCGTAGACATGCGTAGGGATGTCCAAGAAATCTTCCGCGCGACTCCTCATCACAAGCAAGTCATGATGTTTAGTGCCACGTTGTCGAAGGAAATCCGCATTACCTGCAAAAAATTCATGGCGAACGTGAGTGTCTGAGCCAATGGAAGGACATGCACTGACGTTGGAGCGGTAGCCCCTTGAGATTTTCGTCGACGACGAGACGAAATTGACGTTGCATGGTTTGCAACAACACTACGTCAAGCTCGAGGAGAACGCGAAGAACAGGAAGCTGAACGACTTGCTGGACACTTTGGAGTTCAACCAGGTAGGGTTCGTATTGAGTGTCGTCATTTTCTGTATTCATTCCTTGTCAGGTCGTTATCTTTGTCAAGTCTGTTGCACGAGCAATTGAACTGGACAAGCTGCTGGTATCTTGCAACTTCCCCAGCATTAGCATTCACTCTGGTCTCGCACAAGAAGAACGGTAGGTTTTTAGGACCCGATTATATTGGCTGTACTTGCTGACGTGACGAAAAGGATTAAACGCTACACCGCCTTCAAGGCTTTCGAAAAGCGGATACTTGTCGCCACTGATATCTTCGGTCGTGGCATTGATGTCGAGCGAGTCAACATTGTCATCAATTATGACTGTCCTCCCGACGCAGATAGCTACCTCCACCGTGTTGGCCGTGCTGGGCGATTCGGCACCAAGGGCCTTGCTATCACGTTTGTGTCGAGCGAGAGTGATCAGCAGGTGATGGCTGCTATTCAATCTCGGTTCGAAGTTGCAGTACCTGAACTACCAGACCACATCGACCCTGCTAGCTATAGTGAGTCGGTCTACTCCGTGCTTGACTCGATATACTCATTCCGCTTTACAGTGACATCGTAATTGGTTCTGTATCGTCGCCATGTGCTCACCCGTTTTCTACTTTCACCATAACAATGTACTGGGTAGAGGTCATTAGGTCGCGAATAGTTGCCCACTATCACGTATTGTGACTGTTTGAATGAGATTGTATCATCTTGACCTGCCAGAGCCTTGGCCCGAATGAGGAATACTGAGTCTGAAGCAAGTTAGCACAGACGGAGACGGTTAAAACCATAAGATTGGTCCAACCGCGACCTGCAAGGCTCCGGCCAGGAAGTAGATGGGCCAACCATCGCTTAGAACTACAAGCACCTGCTGGCGAATCAGATCCTTTTCTCTTCCTTCGGCTACGAATGCGTCGGAGTCGATGCAGAACGACCGTTTGCCGTTCGAACCACGAGCATCTTCAATGCGTCCCCCACGTTCGTGAGATTGAGGCTAGAGTCGTCGGACGACCCTGCCCGCAATCAAAACGTCACATTCCCTTGGCGCCAAGTTCAGCACCCCGCCAATCGTGCTGGGCCCGGCGCGCAACAGCTTCTTTGATCTCGGTGATACTAATGGTTAGACGATCCAGGATACGATCCCTCACCGGCTTGGAAAGTTTTTGGAGCCACTCGCGATAGACGGCGAAATCTAAATGACGATACGAGAAGAAAGGAGAGCTGTGCCTCATCGGATCCAACGCCGTCTAGATGAGTCATGCAGACTCCACAACGAAGCTCACTGAAGAGGTTTAGATCCGCAGCTGAACAACGCCCTGTGCCAAGCATCCGACGGGCAAGGGAACGGAGCGAGTTTGCCCCCGCAGGTTCGATCAGACCTGACAGTCTATCAATGATGGTAATTCGGAGTGAACGATACCGGCCATCATGGCACCTGTTTCTGACTCATCGATCATCTGTTGAGCAGATGGAATAAACACGTGGTTCGGCCACAGCTGAACGTTTTGAACAAGCTTACGGGACGTGACGTGACGTAAATCGCAGCGTTCTGAGTCTCCGATCGTTGGTATACGGCTGGCCTGGTCAGGACACCCTTTCGTGTCCAACGTCGATTGACAGATGGATCATTGGTAACTTAGCACACGCAACCATACAGCGGACATCAGGGATTGATCACAAACAAAAATAAATTTTCGAACAGGTGGTGTGCATGACCATGGAAATTGGCTGGGTGAGATATTGCTCCGTTCCGTACGCATTCTCGACGATCAATGGGATGATGCACGGTACTATTCATCCAATATTTGTGCGCAACTCGCATTCGCGAGCTTTGGTATCGGACCAACATTAGACTTGGACGCTTTCGAAAACGATCGCCTTTGTCATATCGGTTCGTACTTGCAATCTGCAAAGCACATGAATTAAGGTGAACCGAAAGAACAGGTATCAACGTCAACTTACGAGAAGTCCGCCGAATCACGACCATATATGTACCCATTCGGTGTTTAGGAGCTCCAGAACCCAAATTTCGGGACACAAAGATGTCACGAAAAATTGCCAGTGAGCGGCTGAGCCGGAGGCCGTCCACATGCCGCCATCGGGTCTCGAACACTAATCTCGCAGAGAGGTGCATCACAGAACCCCAAACGTGACGGTGGAATGAGTTGATGCGTGCGTGACGCTCTGACGAATGTGGGGAAAGATCTGCCTCCTGACGCACCTTGAATGTTTTCCGCGTGAAAACGCGGTCGCTACTTGCCTGGGATTGTCTTCGACGCTCTCGGGTATCAGGAATCTCTCTACTCCAGGCACGCCGTCTTTTGAAGCGTCAACGCTATGTTGTCCTGAGCGCTGTTCGAATATGCATGCTAAAGGAAGAGATGCTCGATGCGGTCAGTCACGGGGGTCGGAGATAAAACGTGTAGGCTTCAACGTTTCTGAACTTCAGCAAGAGGCTCGCCCCGAGCATTGTGGGAAATTTGAGGCTGCTCATGGTGGGAACGCCAAGCGAGGGAGGCCCGTCACCTGCCTGCATCGTTGACAGTGTGAGAGGGCACGGAGTACATAGTCCATACGGCTCCAAATTGGGGTTGGGAATAATTGGCCAGGCCCACCGGCCGAGCAAAGAAGACTACCCACCGATGGTGGAGAAGTTGATGTACTTGCAGTTCAAGTTGTAGTGGAGCCAAGTGAGAGCTTGACGGGCGTCAAGGGTATTGCGTCGTTGCTCCGTGGGAGAGTTAACGGGGACGACAGATGGGGATTGCGAAGACCTGGGATAGATGCAATACCAGCGCTGAACGACTAAACCGACAAGAGAAGATTTCTGATGAAGATAGTCTTTGGGAATCTCGGACAGGAGGCAAAATTAGATCGAAGCGATGGTCCGGGATCGTGGATTCCATGCGAATGCAGCCGAGCCGAGAATCACACCAGACGAGCCTGAGTTCTGTGTGAAGCTGAACAAAATTGCTTGGCCCATGGGCTGAAATGAGCGGCGAACGAGGATGGGCGGTATGACTAGTGACACATACTAGTACGGATCATCAATGCATCAAGGCCAGCTGGGCGCTAGAATAGTTGCCGAGATTGGATCTGCACTGTCATTCGGCTGACAATGACAGCTGCCATGTCATGTCGATGGAGGGCGAGCCCATCGTACCTATTCCCACAAGCGATCGTAGACAGAAACATAGTTATCTGCAGTCGGACTGGCCAGCATGCCTGGTGGTTCGCAAAGATAAATGCCTGCAGTGAGTCACGCCGACGAGCTAAGCTCGCTGGCAGTAGTAACCGGCAAGTGCCAATGCCATAGCCGACCGGTGACCTCCGCTCTGAGTGTGGTCGGAGGGGTCACCGCCGGTCGCCGGTCGCCGGTCACCGGTCACCGATGGGGAATCGCTGCTCACGTAATTTTGCGATGGGATGCAATAAGAACGTGTGGTCAGCCCTGGCTGGTCGTCGCCATCAACGAACCCCTTCAAGTTCTTTCCCCTCATGGGCCTCATACCTCTCTCCAAGAGGAAGCCCTGGGGACTCAAATGGCGCTCGTCCATTCCCTTCGTCACTGCAGGTACGTCTCTCCCTCCCCGCTCTGTTGCTCCCGCTCACATCCCAGCCAGTCGTCGGCGTCGGTCTGTATCTCGTCTCCTTGACACTCAGACCCCTCTCATCCCATCTAGGTATCACCACGGATCTCCTCGTATATTCAATAATCATCCCCGTCATGCCATTCCAACTCGAACGCCTCAAGTACCACCTTCACTCCGTCTCCGCTCTCACTGGCTGGCTCCTCTTTGCATACGTGCGTCTTCTAGATCTCCGTTCCCCTGCGACTCCCTCACTCACCTCCAATTAGTCCATCGGTCTGGTTCTCTGTACGTATCATATCCTCTCTTCCCTCCCCATCCTTAGCGCTCGTCAGCCACAATTCCTATCGCAATCTTTGCAGAAAGGAGTTCCTCACGGCGTACCCCCCTCGTCCTCGGTCTCTTCTCTCTCATAGCAGCTCAAGTGCTTCTCCAGGAGGCCCCAAACTATACCGTCATGGCCATAGCACGTGTCTTCCAGGGTATCAGTTCTTCCATGGTTTGGGTTGTCGGTCTCGCCCTTCTGTAACTCCCTTTCCCCACTCTCCATCTCTTTTCTGATCTTCTTTTCAGTTGCGACACCACTCCGGAGCACAAAATTGCCAGTCAGCCCCTTCCTTCTCTATCCTTGGTCGTTTTTACCAATGTTCCTTACCTAGAGCAACTTGGGTTCGCAATGACAGGTCTCTCCATCGGGTAAGTTTCCGCGTTCCTTGCCTTTATACTATCTGACAGCCCCAAGCCTCATGGTTGGCACACCCGCAGGAGGGAGCTTGTATGCTCGATTTGGCTTTCGTGCCCCATTCGTCTTCGGCGAAATAGTCACTTTCGTTGATCTCCTCCTTCGTCTCCTCCTCATCGAGAGAGATGTCGCAATCAAATGGGGCTACGATCCAGCAACGGGTAAAGACGTCAACGTCGTCGCAGACTTGGAAGCGTTCGGCTCCCATCATTCCTCATCAGATCCTATGAGATCTCCCCAGTTGGAGCTCATTTCAGTGCAAGAACAAACCCCAGCTTTAGTTGGTCCCAAACAAAACCCAACCACACTAGATTCTCGCCCTCCAGTTGCCATTAATCTGACCCCGTCAGAGATTTCACCCGCTCGTAAACCGCTCCCAGTGGTAACGGTAGCACGCCTATTGGGGCAATCTCCCCGCGCGGTGGTTGCGTTGACCATGTCTTTGATTTACGGGTATGTTACTTTGACAAACTGGCGGTCATTTTGAGAGATCATCTTTTCTCTAGTACCGTTAACAGTATGCAGGAGCCCACTCTCCCCCTCCACTTGCAAGCGATATGGGGTTACACTTCCAAGGAAGTCGGTTTGGTATACATGGCAGGTCTTGTACCTGCTCTAATTTGTGAGCATCTTTTTATGGCTTATGGCTGCGGCAGAACTGACTTCAAGCCAGCGTCACCTTTGGCTGGGTTCTTCACCGATCGAATTGGTTCTGAATACATCACAACCGTATGCCTAATCCTCACTCTCCCTTGGTGGATCGTCTTGGCCCTTAGAAAGTCCGTCGCTCTATTTATTGTCGCACTCGCTTTGCAAAGTGAGCATCCTGTCTTTCCCCGTGTGCCCGTCCTTATGAACATGGCCTCCAGGTCTCTTTGTATCGGGTGTAGTTCCTCCGGTGACAGCGGAGTTGGCGACTGTCTCTCGGAGGATGCCAGGTGTTGGATGTAAGTCGCATCTACCTTTACGTATTCAACAGCTGAATGTGCGTATTCCAGATGCCCACGTATACGGGGGTTTCAATCTAGCTTTTGGCATTGGAACCGCTGGTAAGTGTTTTTAAATCTATACGTCAGACGTAGTATTGATGGCCAAAAGTTGGTCCTGTCATTGGCGGACAGGTTGGTACTTTTCCAAACCCCAACCGGCGAAAAATCTCATGTGACATTTTCCGCAGATTTACGGCCGTGCAAAACATGGTTGGACTGCAGTATGCTGCATAACGGTTGCCCTCATCACGATATGCATCATGCTTGCATTTTGTTATACCGGTGACGATCCTCTGCTAGCCAAGATGTTGCGGCACCAGAACTGGTCACAAACGTCGTTAGAGATGAAGCCTTGTAAAAAGCGGCGGAAGGAGCAAACTCCTGATAATTCAGCAACGGACCCTTCATGATCACTTTCGCATACCCCCACAATCCACTTCATGCAAGCGGGACTATTGGGCAGTGAACAGTCGATTGCGCATAATCGTAGAGATCCCGATGGATAATGTATCATTGCCATAGACATTGGATATTGTAATATAGTCGACCTGTGTCGCAGTGGAATTTGATGGCAATTGATTGCAGAGTATTAAAGACTTGATACCTCTCTACTACACCCGGTCAACTCGGGAGTCCTTCTTGACCCTGCACAGCCTGGCATGGACTCTCATTCGGACTCGGATGCTAGGCTAGCAGGACAGGTACCCCCAGACCCCACCTTGACGGCATACCACCAGGAAGCAACCGAGGTCGACCCCGTTCCAGCAGCACCTCAGTCTGCATTTGCCTCTAACCCAGTCACCTGGACGTCAAGCCCCCTCCTGGACTCTCAGAGTCGGGACAGCCTTAGACAAGCCTCTGTCGCGCTCGATACTGCGTACGAGCGCATCAACTCTCTCAGAAACAGCATCAACAGCATGTTGAATCGCATCCCGCCGGATGTTGCAGGCACTGGGACCCCTCCGACGAGCAGTACAGATACCAGCGACACCCAACCTCGTCACTCCCTCAGCCACGACGCCAACATTCGCCCCCCACATTCCGCACTCGTCCTCTCAGGCGAGCAGGTGGTGGAAGAGCTGAACCTGAGGTCTGCGAGACTGCGCTCGCTTATATCGCCCTCTGCCCGACAGAGGCTCGAAGAATTCGAATCCAACAACAGGAGTAATCCAAGGAGGGACTTCATGTGGGATAGGTTCTCTCAGAGTGATCGGCCTAGGCTAGACAGAAGCGACGTCCATCCCGTCCCACCCCGACTTCGTACCCCACCCATGCCGGATCTCGTCCTACCACGCGCTCGAGACTCTGTTGATCCACGTGCTGCGCAGCGGCGAGACCTCCAGAGCGCCAGTCGAGATGACGCAAGTACTATGATCGGAAGACGCGTGGCTGCACGCGTGAACGCATCCGAGAGCCAAGGCAGCCTCTCTTCACGACTAACGTTGTCGCAAATCGAGCAGCGGTTGCAAGCCCAGACGGCTCAGGTGGCGCGGGAGCTAGAGAACATGACGGAACGGTTGGCTGCCTCGAGGTCAAGAAGGATCGAACTGGCTTCCTCCAGGGTACGCGGCGATAACGCTGCCGCGGCTGTCCAAGACAACGGGGCCTCGCAGGCTGGGTTGAGCACTGCTAGTGGCGACTTGAGGTCAGTTCCCAACCCCCCAGTAGGCGGCCGTCCTCTCAGACCCGCTCGAGAGGTCGCTCTCGTCGACAACGCGGCACGCATTATCCTCCCACAGCAGATATCACGTACATCATCTGACGGCACTCCTATTGACGAGCTTTCGACTCCTGCCCGCCGTAGTCTCTCCGCGGCTTTTAGGGAACATATTGCAACGTATCGAGAACACACGCAAATCACAAGTACGTCTCAGGACACTCCTCGAAATCTTGCAAATACTCCCGAGGTGCGGGGGACACTCGTCAGTCTTCTCGCGCGGGATCGGGACGACCAGTTCCTACCTGCTCGTCAGGCTGAGTACGTTCGACCCAGCATCGAAACCAATCGGAGAGATGACACGCACGTCCGGTCTGATCCCTCGTCTGAAACGGGTAGACGTCGACGAGGTTGGAGTGAGCTTTTTTTTTCCCAAATCTGCTTCACGTCTGACACATGTCACAGCCCGGCTGAATGCCGATGGCGACGAGATAGATTCTGACGAGGATGACAATGTATCGCCGCACACACGTCGCCTGCGAATGCGCTTTTCCTACGGGGTGCCAATCGCGAACCAACCAGCGACGCGATCCCAGACAGTCACCATCGAGGACATCCTCTGGCGGACGTCTGGAAGCGATAGTGAAGGGGATGTTCTGTCCCCAGATGCGACTGAAAGCTGTCAGTCGCTCTTCCAGGGATCGCCTCCACGCCCTGCGTTCCGCCGTCCACACCCGCTCCCGACGCCAGCCGAGGAGATGTTGATATATCCGGCAACCAAAGTGCCTCAACAACCACGGATGATTTGTGTGTCAAAATATGCCAGTCTGGCCGGCCGGTGACCCGCAGCTCCCATCGTTTGCCATGGACAATTATACGTATATATCGGTCGATCTCTCCGTTCCTTTTTACATCTCGAAAGCACGGCGCAGTTCTTGATTTAGTTACTTATTCGTAACTTAGGGCTCCCAAAAGGTTTCCTTTTTTACCCGTCCCACTCTACACCCCTCGTTTTTTTACCATCACTAGATACCGTGCGAAAAAGATCGGCCGTAGTAGCAACGAAACGTGAACGGTCTTTTCTCATTCTTTCTTCACGCGTGCTGGCCCGTCCGTCCTTGCTGTTTTTCCTCGGTTCGTTCAAGCAGAGGTCAAGGATGAGGCGGGCTCTTTCCTCTTCAGAAGAGCGGCCTATCTCGCTCGAGGCAACGAAGAGGTGGTTTGTCGCGCAAGAACGAAACTTTGGCGGATGCGGACCGCGCCCCCAGTCGGTCTTCCGACGTTATGACGGGGGTTTCGAAACGATGCCAGACATGCTATAGTCTATTAGTAAACACTACCACCAAGTTACAACTGTATCGCCGCGTGCACCCCACGCAGGAATCCAAATCACATTTTCACCCCAATAGTACTAGTTGTAAGTATGTACCGAGTGGAACCAGTGCTCCAATGCTATGAATGGCATTATTGATGACAGCAACGACGCTGTACAAATGCGTATGTTACTCTAGACACGAGAAAAGTGTTCAGAGGAAATGCCGATAACGGGTCACGACTGCGCGGGGGACGGCGTGGCCTGGTACGTCCCATAATAGTTGGGCTGGTACAGGCCGGCATTGTAAGTACCAGGGGCACCCGGCTGTCCCGCCACCATACTCCTCATGTGTGGAGGTAAGGTAGGAGCGACATAGCCCGTCGCGCCCGTTCCAGCGGGTGTCGCCCACATCCCACCCGCGGTCGGTTGGTATGGCTTCCCGGGCGTCGCTGCCGTAACCGTATTTGCCACTGCGCGCTGACCAGGCGTCTGGGTGGCCGCACTAAAGAAGCCCGCATACGACATTGGTAGCGTGGGTGTCGTCGCAGCAACCGTGGCAGCAGCAGTAGTTGGCTGTGGCGTCCCCTTGCGTGATCCGCCCGCAGATGTGCCCGTTTGCGTCTGGGGACTGTACTGATACCACGACGAATAGGAGTATTGCTGCTGTCCGGTCGCACCGTATGGCTGGGCTTGGTAGTACTGTGACGCGGCCTGGGCTTGGGCGGTCGTCTGAGTTGCGTACGCACCGGGATAGTAGGGCGTCGGTTGACCGGGTTTGTACTGGTAACCCGTTCGGTAGGGCGTCGCGTAGTTGTAGGAATAACCGACGTAAGCCTGGGCCGCTGCTGTAGCGGCGGTGGCTTGCGTAGCCGTGGGTTGTGTGGGGGTTGGCGCATGGGCTGGTGGTGCTGACGGGGCGGCGGGAATTGCGGTCGCAGTCGACTTGATATAGAGGGTAGAATCGTCCCGGAGGGCCGACGGGTGTTCTGCAGGCAGAGTCCCGTGCCAGCCTTGAGTAGGAGCTATCGGTAGGGTGCGTTGAAGTTTATGGAGGGCAGATGGCGATGGGATAAGAGGAGCGTTGTCAGAAGTGGACAACCGCGGTCGGAGAGACGTCAGAAGGCAAAGGGAGTCGAGGATTCCCTGGGCTAAAGTGAAAGTTGAGCATTGGTATCCAGAAGGATGACAACGGGACAGTGGGACTGACCAGTATCCCACTCTTCTGACCCCTCCTCAACTGGAGTAAACTCGCCCGGCTTTGATAGCCGTTGATTCTGAAGTTCTTCTAGCCTGTTGAGCGCGTTGGCGTTTCGCTCGAGCAGTTCGTGTACAGCTGCTTCAAGTTCGAGACTTCCGAGTGCTTGTTTGAGCAACGACACCTGTTCAGGTGAGAAAAGCCCCTCCAAGGACTCTTCATCGTCAAGCATACCGTTCTCCTTCGACTGGTCAACGCCGTTAGGTTGAGGAGGCTCGGCGACTTGGTCAGAGGGCTGTTGCGCGACAAGTGCAAGCTCGTTTGACCACTTCTTCTTTCTATCCTCCCATCTCGAGTAAATTTCGCCCATGACCGAGCGCCCGATTTCGACGCCGTCTTGTTCGAATACGGGCGCAAAGCTGGAATACGGGCCGTAATCCAAGAACGTACCGCAGCTGACGCGACGGGGACCGGGAAGCTTTTGTTTGTACCCTGGAGGCCTCTTGGGAATATAAGATGCCAAGGTGACAGGGGATGTCTGTACCGAGTCGGCTTCGAGTGGTGCTGGCGCGGAGGGCGAAGTTAATATGGCGACTAACTCCGCGTTTGCAGTAGATAGGTCTTTGATGAGCTTACTATCTGAAGGAACGAAGTCGGAGTTGAGGGAAGTCCACCAGGTCCCGAAAGGGAGACGTTGCATGAGTGCATATTTTTTCGTCTGGTACAGATGGGCATGTTTTTTTGGACGAGAGGCGGGTTTAGATTCGGTCGTGGAGGTGTCTGGAGGATCGGGAAGGAGGGAGTCGATGTCGAGGGGGAGGGGGACGGAATGGAAAGAGGCTTGGTCGAGGAGGGAAGATGCGAGGTTGCAGAAACGGAGTTGCTGTGCTGCGGGGGAGGAAGCGCGGGATCTCGGATGGTAGGATATTGGAAAGAGGTTTTGCACGGCGGCCTGGGCGTGTTGAGGCTCGACGGAGGAGGGAGGGAAGGCGAGAGAGACTTACACGCAAGACGCGAAGGGGATGTTGAGAAGGCTCTCTGAGAAGTGTGCGGAGGGAGTACGAGCCAGACTGAGCCTTTGAAGTGGATGGCTCTGAGATGTCAGGGGGAGGGAGAGGAAAGACGCGGTCGAGCAAGGCCTGAGAGTCGACGCTGTCGGGAGAGCAGAGTAGGTAGACGCTGAAAGGGGTGAGTTGTGTACTCACAGCTCGAGGATGTCGAGGATCTGTTGTGCGTCGGAGGGGTCGACTGGCACATCGGACGCGAGTTGCAGGTTTTGTAGGTTTGTCGTGTTGAGATCCTCGTCGCCGTCGTCGTTGTTGTTCTCCTCCTTTATGCGTTGTTTCGGTGTCGGATGATGGTCGTCGTTGTCTGTGCGTTTTCGTTTTTTCGATGACGAGTTTGTTCTGGGTGGATCTTGTTGCTTGTCCTTTTCGTGCGTCGCTGAGCTTCGCGTTGCGCGGGCCATGACTTTACGGAAATTGTAGGCGAGTCGCGCTCGACTACGGACGCGCTTCACTTTTCAATCGGAGATCAATATTCCACGCTCCGATAACACACTGCCGACCAGCCGTCCCGTCCTCGCCGTCCTGCATGGCGTCCGCACTGTTGAGGGCGCAGCTACGCTCCGTGCCCGCCAACGGACACGGCGCGTTCGTCCCACCCGTCCGCAAGGTCGTCCTCGAGTTCTGCCAGCATGGCCCATCCTCCGCCAACACGCGCATCTTTATCTCAAAAGACGTGGAGCGCGTCGCACAGGACAACCCACACGTGGAATTCGTCGTCAAGCAGCGCAACGGCCACGAACCCATCGCACGAGGCTTTTACGGTCGGTCGCGTCCACACACACGTTCGCGCGGCTGACTGGTCCCCAGTGAACGGACGCGACAAGGTGATACCGCTGCAGAAGCTGGAGGTGAACGGGATAGAGAGAAAGGTGCAGCTGATACTGGACTCGTCCGGGGCCAAGATCAAGCCGTTGAAGAAGGGGCGGATAGTGAAGAGCACGAGCGAGTCTGTCCGGGGCATCTGGAGCGGGCTGCACGTCGAGAGTCCGTTTATGGTCTGAGTAGAATATTGTCAGAAAACACGCCGTTGCCTCGTGTGCTCCTCTCTCCCTCTCCTCCCTCGTGCCCGTCCTCCAGATGCTCTCCCCCTCCGACACCCAAATATTCAAGGAGTGGCTCGAAACTGACACCATCGTCAACGTATGTCTTGCTCTCCATCACCGTCGTCCTTCTACAACGCCACATCAACCCAGTCCGTCTCCGAACTGTCCCCAGTCACCTCCATCAGCGATCTCCCTGTGAGCGCAGCAGATCGATGACGACACTCCCCACCACTGATCTCGTCCATCGCCGCCAGGATGTCATCCCGGAGGAAGACGAATATCGTGCCATGCCCCACAGCCTCAGACACGTCTTCGTCCGTCTCTTTCTCTCCCTCTCCCATGTCTCTTCCCTCATCCTTTTCCCTTGCCCAGACTCCCCCATCCGGTCGTCCCAGGAGCATCCTCCTTGAATCCGCACCCTCTTCTCCCTACTCGAGACCTCGATGGTCGCCTTCCTCGGAGGGCAGCGGCCTATCTCGCGCCCGGCAAAGTGTATCCTCCATCGGCTCGTGTTCCACCATACACACTCGCTCAGCTCCACCGATCAAATCAATCCTTACCCGACATGACTCTGGCATATTTATGGCCACGACAACGATGTCCACCCGTCGCAAAAAGAGACGCTCCCCACCCTCCGTCAAATTCGTCGACGCGCCAACAGTCCACTACGAAAACGCCGTCTATCGCAACTCTCCTTCACCTCGTTCGCCCCCTTCACCTCCCTCGGAGAGGCAGAAGCCAATACACTGGTTCACAAAGTGGTGGAAAACACCTTCCACTCCCCCACCACGACCCCCCATTTCTGGTCCATATCATCTATCCTATGCTGCGTCGCTGGTAGACGTCCATTCTTCTCGAGCACCAAAGCCAAACTCAGGCAGGCTAAAACGGCTTTGGCATCGACTGACTAGCACGATCGGTTGACCTGCAGGCGAGTGCATGCTGTCGCCCATCCCACGTACTCTCGATTAACATTGCACCCAGTGTTTGCTCCGTCGCTTACTCTTCTTCGGTCTTGTGCGCCCACAACATCCCAACCCACCCATCCCGGAGATTGAGAGGTGGACTGCTTCTGCATGCATGTGTTTCATGTCCGCAATCATGCACCGATTGACTCGGTGGCCCATCGCATTGACACGCCGCGCGTGTTCACTAGATGTATCACTCCATCATTGCACGCTACACAATCCTAGTTGTATTGCACACACATTGCGGATCACCATTCTGCTCATTCATCACCCGTACGTCAGAACGCATGTATCTAGATCTGATAAGTATAGGGATAGTGAACGTTCAAGCAACGACTGTTCGTCGTGCCTTTTCTGCGTCCCAGCGTGCGCGTATGAGCATCGCACCTTCTGCTCTTGACCGAATGAGTGGTGGGAGGAGCTGCATCTGTGCGGCTTGCAGATGGGGTGGTAACAGTGCGTCGTTTCGTATGACCTAGAGGGCATACAAAATGAACACTTGACGGCTCGCGAGGGGATGTATGCTCACGGAGCCGATGGCGAGGAAAAACGAAAACGTCGCTGCACTGCTGAGCATGTACTGAGAGAGTGTAGCTAGCAATCCTCTAGGTCCAGCGCCGTTTCTTTCGATGGGGAACGAAACCGTGTCCGTGTTCAACTGGGCGTTGTCGTGAGCAGGCGAGGCGTCTCACCTGAGGATGCTGTATGAACCAAAAATGAAGCCAATGGTGAGACCGACGCCTCCACCCATGAGGGCGCCCATTCTAATTGGCATCCATGATCGCATTTAGCCTCGAGGCGTCGAGGGTGTAAGGAAGACGTACTTTACTGTGCATTCGCAACGTCTCGAGTCAGAAAGCTCGTGTTTTCAGAGTGATTTGGTTATCTATCGTACGACTTACATTTTTGCCATACGGATGGCTCTTGTGCGCGGGGAGCTCGTGCTGCCATGAGGAGAAGAGAGTGGTCGACGACAGAGAGATGGAGAGTGTGCAGTTGGTGCTTGCCGGAGTCCGACGTTCGGGGACAATACACTCGATAACATGGCTCATCACTTGCCGTCATTCCCCAGTGCCCGACAGGCCCGAATCAGTTCGTCTAGAGAATTTTCTTTGGGTTTCATTGGCTGACTGAAATACAGTCCGAGCAAACCAGAGAGACTTGTTCCATGTCTTGTCGTTCAAGGAGCAAGTCGACACCGTGCTCCGCTCCTGGCTGGGTACTGTCTTTCGCATGCTTGCATTGCGCGCATCTCATCCTTGTGCTAGGAACGAGATGGCTCTTGAGGTGGGACAAAGAGGTCGATCTTGCTCTCAAGTTGCTCTACTATGGCTTGACGATCGGTCGAGGTTCGGAACAGTGACCGCCGTCCTTTTCTGCTCGCTAAGATTGTCCTGAAGCCATACAGACTCTCGGAGAAGAATATACAGATATCTGGCAACATTCTGCCTTTAGTGGCAAAGTACCTTCCAGGGCTTCACGGATAGCCCTTGTTCTTCTCCCAACCCTACCCTCGTATATCCTTGCAAGATGGGGCTCCCATCTCAGTTCTCTATCCCCCCGGGTAGCGAGTGTACTACGCGTATTGCCAACGAGTTTCGAGGTGGTCGCGGAGGTCAACCTTGCCATTTTCTACCTCCGAGGCACGTACTACGACCTGACCAAGCGGATACTTGGTATCCAGCATGTGATTGCTCCAATCTCTGTCGGCCGCGGGAGATACTCAACATGATGGTATTTTCAGATTTCGTCCACACTGGAGAACCCACACGTACGGCCGCCGTCGTATTCTTTGCTGGGGATCCTCATCTTCATCCGTCTCCTTTACCGGCTCATACACTACTTGCGCTCTCGCGCCCACGGTGCGACTGAGAAGTCGCGTGGAAAACGCAACTTTGACGAGTCACGGGAGATGTTTATCGATGACCGACTCGTAAGCACCATGTTGAAGCCCGTCGATCCAGAGAATGTGCCCGTGAAGCCTGCTGAAGAGGACGAGAACACCGTGCTGGACGTCAGCGCTTTGCTCCCTAGAGCGAGGGCCAGTCGGAAATGCACGCTTTGCCTGGAAGAGAGGACCGATAGCTGTGCGACGGAATGCGGTCACTTGTTTTGTTGGAATTGTATTGTGGGATGGGGGAGAGAAAAGGCGGAGTGTCCGCTGTGTAGGCAGGGGTTGAATCTGACGCGACTGCTGCCCATTTACAACCTGTGACAAGACATTTTATCGTCTACTATGTAGTATATTTACAGTTGCACTGCACAGTATTGGGCAGGTTTGTTTTTATACAAGATAAGATGTTATCATGCCACCTGTTGGATGAGCGTGATGTTGTCGCCCTTGAGGAGAATGCGTCCTAGAGAGAAGTGAGCGAAAGTGGCGATGGAACGGCACGCGAAAGCGTACCAAGCTCCCGTCGCGGTTTTGCATCCTTGACATATACCTCTGTCGCCTCGTCAACGACGATGTTCATGAATTCATCGAAACCCTGGGTGAAAAGACATGAGCACGCAAGGTCATATTACAGCAGAGAACTGAAACGAGGAGGAAGGAAGCGCGGGAGGGATGAACCCATCGCCTTTGCAAGAGACGATTCAATGCTGGAAGTGATCCTGGGGTAAACCGAACGGACGTACGATGATGCGCCCTTCGATTCGCATCTCGATGTTATCGTACAACCATATCACGACCTTTGTCCGCTGTAAAATGGTGTCGTCAGTGATAAGCGCGGCAAAGGCTGCGCGACGTGACCTGCTGTAGGTTTTTGAAAATGACATTCTGCCATGGATCGTCAGTGCAAGGCCACGTTAATGGAGATGATCATACGATGGGCTGAACCATCACGCGTTGTTGACGTCCCGACATGGCTGGCAAGCGATCCTCTGAGGCGTCGACGACGCGGACGACAGCGACGAGGAGGATTGCTCTGCTTACCTAATAACTTCCCACGTGATCTGGAGGGTAGTCAAAGTGGACGCGTCGACTTTCCGACTTTCACGACCAAAACACCCGAGATGGAGGCAAGTGCTCGTCCTGGTTCCCCGCTGCATCGCTCACCGTGTCGAACCAGGCGTTCAGTCCCTCCAACTCCTCCACCGCAGCCGCGGTCACCTTCATCACCTTTGTCCAAGACCTCAAGCGCAAGACCAAGACATGGGGCCCGATGATAGAACTATGTGCCAACGGTGAAAAGACACTCGAGCGTTTTCGATACCAATTCCCGGATGACTGGCTATACAGCGATCAGCTCAGAGGAGAATGGAGCGCATACAACGAGATTCTCAAACGCAAGAATGACTCCATCCAGGAGCAGCTCGGTAAGCCGTCACCCATCCCGTCTGACACGTCTCACGCCGATCTCCATTCACAGCCGGTCTCCAGCTCAAGATTGTCGCAGAGGACAAGATCGTAGAAAACAAGATCAACGATATTCTCGCAGAATGGGAGCAGACACGTCCCGTACAGGGGAGCATGCGTGCCGATACCGCCATGAATACCATCAACGTCTTTGAAGGCAAGTTGAACCGCGTCAAGGAGGAATACGACCTTGTTTGCAGGGCAAAAGAGGCACTCGATCTCGAATTGACGCGTCACACGCGCTTGGAACCCGTCTTTGAGGAATTAAAGGATCTCAAGGCCGTCTGGACGGCGCTTTCTGGTGTTTGGAGCCAGATTGGAGAACTGAGAGAGATGTCGTGGGCGACTGTACAACCAAGGAAGTTGAGGCAACAAATTGACGGTCTACTGTCTTCGACCAAGGACATGCCGACCCGCATGCGGCAGTATGCTGCATTTGAATACGTCCAGGATGTTCTCAGGGGACTTTTAAAGTCCAACTCGATCATCTCCGACTTGAAGTCTGAGGCTTTGAAGGATAGACATTGGAAGCAGCTTTTTAAGGTCTTACGGCTACCCTCTCAAATCAGTCTTCCTGTGTAAGTATCTCGCCTTTTTGTTTTCTCCTTCCTCTGATACGTGTACATAGTATGACTTTGGGAAATGTTTACGACTTGGACTTGAAAAAGAACGAGTCACTTATACGGGAAGTCATCGTGCAAGCTCAGGGAGAGGTACAATGCGCTGCAAAATTATTGCCTACTCTATATTGACACCATTCAAAGATGGCTCTCGAGGAGTACATCAAGCAAGTCAAGGAGACTTGGACTAACTACACTCTAGACCTGGTGAACTACCAAAATAAATGTCGACTTATCAGGTGCGAGGCAACTGTATCCGTTCGCTTTTAACATGTTGTTCATACCGTCCGTTAGAGGTTGGGATGACCTTTTCACCAAGTGCAGCGAGAATCTGAACTCCTTGACTGCGATGAAGCTATCTCCCTACTACAAAGGTACGTTGATAAAACGCTGGAAGAAATCCAACCAAGCTCACCCACTTGTCCCAGTCTTCGAGGAAGAGGTATTGCTCCACCATTGACATTGTCTTCGCGCTCACGATGTAAAAGGCTGGTTCATGGGAAGAGAAACTGAATAGGATCCATGTGTTGTTTGGTAAGACCAGCACTGTCATATTCTCTAGATCAAGTTACTCACTCCCGTGAAAGATGTCTGGATTGACGTTCAACGCCAATGGGTGTACTTGGAGGGCATCTTTTCCGGGAGCGCAGACATCAAGCACCTTCTCCCTGTGGAGAGCGCCCGCTTTCAAAATATCAATGCCGAGTTCTTGACCGTCATGAAGAAGGTGTACAAGTCACCATTCGTTGTTGACGTTATGAATATCCAAGGAATACAAAAGAGCTTGGAGCGTCTTGCCGACCTTCTGAACAAAATCCAGAAGGCTCTTGGTGAATACCTTGAACGCGAGCGATCGTCGTTCCCTCGATTCTATTTCGTTGGTGACGAAGATCTACTGGAGATCATTGGTAACAGCAAGGATATCCTGCGTATCATGAAGCACCTCAAGAAGATGTTCGCCGGCATCTCCACAATCAAGCTCGACGACGATTTGACCCAAATTCAAGGCATGGCTTCACGCGAAGGAGAGAAAGTCCAGTTCAGCGAGCCAATCTTGTTGAAAGACTATCCCAAGATCAATGATTGGCTCGCTCGACTGGAATCTTTGATGCGGATTTCTTTGGCCGATTTACTTTGCGACGCCGTTGGCGAACTGCAATCGTTCTATGGCACTGGATCCCCACTCAAGATGGATCAACTCATGTATTGGATGGAGACGTATCCTGCGCAACTCGTCACGTTAGCCATTCAGGTTGCGTGGACCACATCTGTCGAGGGTTCTTTGGAATCAGGCAATCTCCCTGAAGGACCGCTCGAAACGATCTCCCAGGCGCTTGACCTCCTCGCCGACATCGTCTTACGAGAACTCAGCCCTGTCACCCGACGCAAATGTGAGCACCTTATCACAGAACTTGTCCACCAACGAGACGTCACGCGTGCACTTATCCAACAACGCGTCGCCGACACCAAGGCTTTCACGTGGCTCTCGCAAATGCGTTTCTACTTGGAACGATCAACCGACAATCCTCTCGACCGTTTGGCTATCCGAGTTGCGAACGCGACATTCCCTTATGGGTGGGAGTATTTGGGGGTTCCAGATCGCCTCGTGCAAACACCGTTGACGGATCGGGTCTACCTGACCCTGACTCAGGCTTTGGACAGTCAGCTCGGTGGTTCTCCATTCGGTCCAGCTGGCACAGGTACCTCTATCGAGTTTTTTGTAGCAGGTTTCCTCTCTAACATTAGATATCAGGCAAAACCGAATCTGTCAAGGCACTTGGTGTTCAGCTCGGTCGGTTTGTATTGGTGTTCTGTTGCGACGAGACGTTCGATTTCCAGGCTATGGGCCGCATTTTCGTCGGTCTTTGTCAGGTCGGAGCGTGGGGATGCTTTGACGAGTTCAACCGACTGGAGGAGCGTATTTTGAGTGCTGTCTCACAACAAGTGCAGACGATCCAACAAGGTCTAGTTGCTCTCGCCAAGAATCCCAACACCGAGATTGAACTCGTTGGGAAGAATCTGAAAATCAACAAGAACATCGGTGCGTTCATGTACGACGCTGTTGCTAAGCCCACCTAAACATGGAGACTAGGTATCTTCATTACCACTAACCCCAACTATGCTGGACGGTCGACTTTGCCACCGAACTTGACAAAGCTTTTCCGACCGTGCGTTTATCTCCTTGTCATGCGAACGACCACTGTAACCAGTCCTACAGAATGGCAATGACACGACCCGATCGCGAGCTCATCGCGCAAGTCATGCTCTTCTCTCAAGGTTTCCGAACAGCCGAATCCCTCGCGTCCAAGATCGTACCCTTCTTTAACCTTTGTGATGAGCAGCTTTCGCCACAACCCCATTATGACTTTGGTCTGCGCGCACTAAAGGCTGTGCTTGCCAGTGCAGGTATCCTCAAGCGTGAACGCCTGCAGAATGCCAAGATGGAGGACACGGACAGTGTCAATGGGCTCTCGGATGCCATCTCTGAGCAGATCATCGTCATCCAGAGTGTCACGGAGACGATCGTGCCAAAGTTGGTCGCTGATGATGTGCCTTTGCTTACCAGGTGAGGGCTAACGACGGCGTAATGCCTCGCATGCTGAACATCGATTTTTTCCAGCTTACTTGCAGATGTCTTCCCTGGCACTGACTATATTCCTGTCGATCTGGAGGCCCTCCGTGAGCAAATCTTGAAGGTTTGCGCTGAACGGCGACTGGTGGATGGCGAACGGTGGATTGCCAAGATTCTTCAACTGTACCAGATTCAGAAGATCCAGCATGGTCTTATGATGGTCGGTCCCTCCGGGACTGGCAAAACAAATGCATGGCAAGTCCTCCTCTCAGCGCTGGAGAGACTCGACGGCACCGAAGGAGTTTCGTATGTGATTGATCCTAAAGCCATCCACAAGGACGCGCTCTACGGCACGCTTGACCCGACTACGCGCGAGTGGAATGATGGTTTGTTCACGCACATCTTGCGCAAGATTGTGGATGATGTCCGTGGCGAGAGTTCCAAGAGGCACTGGATCATTTTCGATGGTGACGTCGATCCGGAATGGGTCGAGAACTTGAATAGGTCGGTTTGTTCGCTCAATACTGGGATGGTTGACTCACCAACTTTCAGTGTTCTTGACGATAACAAGCTACTCACGCTTCCAAACGGTGAACGTCTGAACTTGCCTCCCAACGTCCGCATCATGTTCGAGGTGGAGCACCTGCGTTATGCGACTCCCGCCACTGTCAGTCGCTGTGGTATGATCTGGTTCAGTGAGGATGTCATTGAACCTTCGATGGTTTATCGCCACTACCTCAACACTTTTTCCTCCATTCCTTTGGACGCGGACGACGAGGATTCTGCTGATGTGCCGGGACGTCGTGCCGACGTCCTCGGTACCGAAACTTCGAATTCTGCCCACCTTACCACCCAGATTCAAATCAGTGGGATCCTCGAGCGCTACTTTGCGGACGGAGACCTCGTCAGCTCTGCTCTCGAATTTGCAGAATCCATCGATCACATCATGGACTTCACGACCACTCGTGCGCTCCACACGCTCTTCTCGTTGCTTAACAAGACTGCTCGTAACGTCATCGAATACAACATCCAACATTCGGATTTCCCACTCCCTACTGAGAAGGTCGAGCAATATGTCACCAAACGTCTGCTTGTCAGCATCATTTGGGCATTTTCTGGAGACGCTAAACTGGACTTGCGTGCCGAGATGGGCGAGTTTCTACGGACACAAACTGGCATCGACCTCCCGCCGATGGCTGCTGAAGCGTCTCTCATCGACTTTGACGTACAGATTACCACTGGGGATTGGGTTGCTTGGCAGTCTAAGGTGCCCTCGATCGAAATCGACGCACACTCCGTTACTGCGGCTGATGTCGTCGTTCCGACGATGGATACCGTGCGCCACGAGGAGGTCTTATACTCGTGGCTTTCTGAACACAAGCCCCTCATGCTGTGTGGACCTCCGGGTTCAGGAAAGACCATGACGCTCTTCAGTGCGCTGCGCAAGCTTCCGGACATGGAGGTCGTCGGCCTCAACTTCTCCAGTGCCACTACCCCCGAGCTCATCCTCAAGACGTTCGAGCAATATTGCGAGTACAGAAAGACTCCGAACGGCGTCATCCTTGCGCCCGTCCAGATTGGTCGTTGGTTGGTTGTGTTCTGTGATGAAATCAACCTGCCTGCCCAAGACAAGTATGGCACTCAGCGTGTCATCTCGTTCTTGCGTCAACTGGTAGAAAGCGGTGGATATTGGCGTGCAAGCGACATGTCCTGGGTGAAGCTCGAACGTATCCAATTCGTTGGTGCGTGTAACCCGCCCACCGATCCAGGGCGTGTTCCCCTTAGTCATCGTTTCCTCCGTCATGCACCACTCATCATGGTGGACTATCCCGGAGAGGTCTCGCTCAAACAGATTTATGGTACATATAACCGTGCACTTCTCAAGGTCATCCCGACGCTGCGCGCGTTCGCCGAACCTCTTACGGACGCAATGGTTTCCTTCTACCTCGCTTCGCAGAAACGTTTCACTTCTGATATCCAAGCTCACTACGTCTACAGTCCTCGTGAACTCACGCGATGGGTACGGGGTATCTACGAAGCAATCCGTCCCTTGGAAATTTTATCTGTGGAGGGCTTGGTGCGAGTTTGGGCTCACGAGGCACTACGTCTCTTCCAAGACCGTCTGGTCACCGAGGAAGAAAAACTGTGGACTGACGAACATATCGACCTTGCTGCCATGGAACACTTCCCGACTATCAATCGCGACGAAGCCTTGAGCCGACCTGTCCTTTTCTCAAACTGGACCTCGAAGGATTACATCCCAGTGGACAGAGAGGTTCTCCGCGAGTATACCAAGGCTCGTTTGCGCGTCTTCTACGAAGAAGAATTGGATGTCCCCCTCGTTCTTTTCAACGACGTGCTTGATCATGTCCTCAGGATTGACCGTGTGTTCCGCCAAGTTCAGGGACACTTGTTGTTGATTGGTGTTAGCGGCAGTGGCAAGGTAATAAACAAGACTTTACAGGCTTATACCACGAGACTGACGTTGCTGCTAGACGACGCTCTCTCGTTTCGTCGCTTGGCTTAATGGCTTGAGCATTTTCCAAATCAAGGTTTCGAACAAGTATACTGGCGATGACTTCGATGATGATCTCCGTACCGTACTGAGGCGCGCTGGTTGTAAGGGCGAGAAGATTTGCTTTATTATGGACGAATCCAATGTCCTCGATTCGGGTTTCCTGGAGCGCATGAACACACTTCTCGCGAACGCCGAGGTACCGGGTCTCTTCGAGGGTGACGAGCATGCTGCTTTGATGACAGCCTGCAAGGAAGGGTCACAAAGGGATGGACTTATGCTCGACTCGCACGAGGAATTGTATCGGTGGTTCACCCAGCAGGTCGCAAAGAATCTCCACGTCGTCTTTACCATGAATCCGCCGGAGAACGGTCTCGCGTCTCGTGCCGCCACGTCACCTGCCTTGTTCAACCGTTGTGTTCTCGACTGGTTTGGTGACTGGTCAGACCAGGCATTCTACCAAGTCGGCATGGAGTTCACCCATACGTTGGACTTGGACCTGGCTTCGTATTCCCCACCTGCCCATTTCCCTATTGCCTATCGCGAACTTTCCACGTCTCCCATTCACCGCACTGCTGTCGTGAATGCTTTCGTCTACGTACATATGTCGATGCACCAGATCAACCAGCGCATCAGTCGTCGTCAAGGTCGTTACAATTACGTTACCCCCCGGCACTACCTCGACTTGTAAGTCTTTAAAACTCCTTGAGTATGGAGCCATTGACCTGATCGTTGCTCTTCAGCATCAATCATTATGTCAGACTTTATAACGAGAAGCGTGACGAGCTTGAGGAACAGCAGCGTCACCTTCATGTTGGTCTCGACAAACTCAAGGACACAGTGACGCAGGTCGAGGAGCTTCGCAAGAGCCTTGCCACAAAGCGGTCCCAACTTCAAGCCAAGGATGCAGAAGCTAACGAGAAGCTGAAGCGCATGGTTGCAGACCAACAGGAGGCCGAACAAAAGAAGGCGGCGTCCATCGAAATCCAGGCTGCTTTGGTCGAACAGGACAAGAACATCGCACAACGTCGAGCTGTCGTCATGGCTGACCTCGCGGATGCGGAGCCTGCTGTGTTAGAAGCACAGGCTGCTGTCAGTAACATCAAGAGGCAACACTTGCAAGAAGTCAGGACGATGGCTAACCCACCGGAAGCCGTCAAACTTGCGATGGAGTCTGTCTGCACGATTCTTGGTCACAAAATCGACAGCTGGCGTACGGTTCAAGGTATCATTCGTCGGGATGACTTTATCCAGAGGATCGTTAACTTTGATACCAACGGTCAAATGACAAAGTCTCTCCGTGAGCTCATGAAGAAGGATTTCCTGAGCCGGCCATCATTCAACTTTGAGACTGTCCAACGCGCCAGTAAAGCCTGTGGTCCTCTCGTCAAGTGGGTTCTTGCGCAGGTTCGCTTCTCCGAGATTCTTGACAAGGTCGAACCTCTACGCAATGAGGTCCAATCCCTCGAGACGCAAGCGGAGACTACGAAGAAACAGGCGGCTCAAATCATCACCATCGTCGCTGAACTAGAAGCGAAGATTGCCAGATACAAGGAAGAATACGCACTGCTCATTTCCGAAACGCAGGCCATCAAATCGGAGATGGAACGAGTGCAGAGCAAGGTCGATCGCAGTATGAAGCTCCTCGCAAGCTTGTCCTCGGAGAAGGAACGATGGGAGTCCGGAAGCCGTACCTTTGATGCCGAAATGAGCACCATCGTTGGTGATGTGTTGTTGTCTGCGGCATTCCTTGCGTACGGTGGTTTCTTTGACCAACATTACCGAGAGGTGATGTGGCAGGACTGGTCCAACCATCTTCTTGAGGCCAATATCAAGTTTAAACCGGAACTCTCGTTGACGGAGTACCTCTCGACTGCGGATGATCGCTTGAGCTGGCAATCCAAGTCGCTTCCAGCCGATAACCTGACCACTGAGAACGCGATCATGCTCAAACGATTCAACCGTTACCCATTGATCATCGATCCCACTGGTCAGGCAACGACCTTCTTGCTGAATGAGTACAAAGAACGCAAGATCACAGTCACGAGTTTCCTTGATGAAGCATTCCTCAAAGTTCTGGAAAGTGCTCTACGATTCGGCAACCCCATCCTGATCCAAGACGTCGAGCATTTGGATCCTATTTTGAACGCCGTTTTGAACAAGGAGATTCGCAGAACGGGAGGCCGTGTTCTTATTCGCATCGGTAATCAAGATATCGACTTCTCACCTGCGTTCACAATGTTCCTCTCGACCCGGGACCCCTCGGTCGAATTCTCCCCCGACATCTGCAGTAGAGTTACATTCGTCAACTTCACAATGACGCGTAGCAGTCTCCAAAGTCAATCCTTGGATCAAGTCCTGAAGGTGGAACGGCCTGATACTGAACGCAAGAGAACGGATCTCATGAAAGCCCAAGGCGAATTCCGTCTTCGCCTCCGAACATTGGAGAAGTTGTTGCTGCAAGCCCTCAACGAGTCTAGTGGAAACATTCTTGATGACGATAAAGTCATTGGCACTCTGGAAACGCTGAAACGGGAGGCTGCAGAGATCACACGCAAAGTGGAGGAAACGGACATCGTCATGAAGGAAGTCGAACAAGTGACTACCGAATATCTGCCATTGGCACAAGCCTGCAGTTCAATGTTCTTCATTCTCGAACAACTCAACCTTGTCAATCACTTTTACCAATTCTCCCTTCGATTCTTCCTCGACATCTTCGACTACGTCATCCATCATAATCCCAATCTGAAGAACGTCACTGACTACAACAGACGACGGGAGATCCTACTGAACGACCTCTTCCTGATCGTGTACAAGCGAACCTCCAGAGCCCTGCTCCACCGTGACCATGTCATGCTCGCTGTACTTTTAGCGCAAGTAAAGCTGCGAGGTGCCGAGGACATCACCGACGAGCTCGAGTTCCTACTCGAAAGTGGCCAAGGAATAATTGGAAAGCCTAATGCCTCTTCGAGCGAACATCCGGTTTCTTCCATACTCTCCCCGGAACAGATGATGCACCTCGAGGATTATGCGAAGCAGAGCCTTTTCAAGCCTGTTCTTAACAACCTTCTCGAGCGTCCTGAAGATTGGGTTCCTTTCCTACAATCCGCAAACTCCGAAACAATCGTACCTCTACCTTGGGAACCAAGTACACGTACGTGTCTATCCTTCGTGTTCGAGTGGTTCGTGTTCTGACATCTGAGCAGCTGCTGTGGAGGCCCTCCGTTCGATGCTTATTGTCAAGTGCTTGCGACCTGATCGTCTATTGCAATCCACTGCACTGTTCGTTCGGACTGTTTTCCAGAACGACTTGTCGTCCGAACTCGACCTCGGCGCCATGGTTGCAAACGAGGTTCCAGCTACAACCCCACTTGCTCTGGTATCTGTGACTGGATATGACGCCAGTTACCGTGTTGAGAATCTCATACAAACTGTTGGAGCACGGTCATCCTCGGTTGCGATGGGTTCCCAGGAGGGCTTTACTCTGGCAGATCAAGCCATTGCTGCAGCATCAAGACAAGGAACGTGGGTCCTCCTTAAGAACGTACACTTGGCTCCGTCATGGCTAGGACAGCTAGAGAAGAAACTACAAACCCTCAATCCACATCGCAACTTCCGCCTCTTCTTGACCATGGAAGCCAACCCATGTATTCCTGTCAACATCCTCCGACAATCTCGTATCATCATGAACGAGCCCCCACCAGGAATCAAGGCCAATTTGTTCGACTCGCTGGGATCCATCCCTCCACAACGCCTTGCTCAAGGGCCTGCGGAGAAGGTCCGTTTGTATTTCCTCCTCGCATGGTTCCATGCCGTTGTACAAGAACGTTTGCGGTATGTGCCATTGGGATGGAGCACAACGTACGACTTCAACGACTCAGACATGGCCTCTGCATTTGGTACTATTGACACATGGCTCAATGCTATTGCCAAAGGAAGAGCTAATGTTGACCCTGCCACGATTCCATGGGATGCACTCCGGACACTCATCAAACAATCAGTGTATGGTGGGCGTGTCGACAGCGACTTCGATCAACGTATTCTTGATGCGTTCGTTGATAAGCTGTTTACTCCGGCTGCTTACAATGTGGATTTCAACCTGGTGCCCAGCATCAATAGTAGTCAGGTTCTTGAAGCTCCTGATGGCACTAAACTCGAGCACTTCTTGTCATGGGTTCAAGGGTTACCAGACCGCGAGCCTCCATCATGGTTGACACTCCCTCCCACTGCAGAAAGGGTCATCGCTGTTGCCCAAGGTGAGTTCTATTAGGTTTGCTCGATGCATCTAAGCTCACTTGTCATAGGTAACGAGCTTCTGGGCAAGCTGCGGAAGATGCGAACTCTGGCAGATGACGAGGATGACGTTCCGAGTGCCGGCAATCCTTCCAAGAGCCAGTCTTCACAGCAACCCGCATGGATGCGCAACCTACACGAGCGTTGTCGTGAATGGTTGTCCCAGCTCCCATCAGTAAGAACCCATTCCTCGTAATAACTGACTTGCAACTGACGCTTCTATCTAGTCCTTGAATACATTGCCTAAACAATCCAGCGACAACCCAGATCCACTTTATCGCCTATTCTCCCGGGAAGGTTCCATCGGACGCAAGTTGCTTGACCATGTTCGCAAGGACCTTGCGGATGTCATCAAGGTTTGCGAGGGTGAACTGAAGCAGACTAATCACCTCCGTGCTTTGATGAGTTCTCTGACCAAAGGTGAGTTTGACGCTGTCTTGATCGCGAACCAAACTAAGATGATCTAGGTACTATTCCAACACACTGGAGGCGATACAAGGTTCCCAAAGCCATGTCAGCGTCTGAGTGGATTCCGGACCTCGCTCGTCGCCTGGCTCAATTAGACGGAATAACGACGATGCAGCAGTCCTTGTCCAACGTTGAAGTGTGGCTGGGAGGATTGTTTTTCCCAGAGGCATACGTTACCGCTACTCGCCAGACTGTGGCCCACCGCAAGCGCTGGAGTCTGGAGACGTTGAGTCTGCGATTGGACATTGGTCAAATGAGCAACCCGGGAGCCTTTATCGTCGATGGTGCGTCGGAAGCGTTTTCAGGATAGTGTTATGTTAATCACAGTGCTTCAGGTTTGACATTGGAGGGAGCTGCATGGGATGCAGAATCTGGGAAGCTTGTGCTCAACGATGGCGAGGCAGTTCACCTGAGTGCATCTCAGATCCGTTGGGTGCAAGAAGACGGGGACGCCGTTGACCGGAGCAACTTGGTGACGTTGCCGGTTTACTTGAACAGTGACCGCAGCGATGTGATGTTCACAGTTGACCTACCATTTGATGGTAGCTCGACATCCCTTGTTGCGATGAGGGCCGTTTGTCTGAATGCAAGGGGCTAGAAGAGGCTAGAAATTTAGATCTTTGGATACCCGGGAGCATATACCTACGACGCATGCATGTGATGATACACTATGATCAGTAATGACCATTTTTCTACGTTCCTTCACCTCACCTCTACCGAGTAACACTGACTTCCGCCAACGACTTCGAGCAACTTCCAATCTACTTCTATGTTCTCAGTTGCAAATATTGCACGAGCCCCTTCTGCAATAGCTTCGAAATCGTGAGTTGCGAGAGCCAAGATCGTCGGACCTGCTCCTGAGAGACAGATGCCGAGTAGGCCAGGATGAGATTGTGGGGTAAGTGACGATGTCACCTCTGGCAAACCAGGAATCTGTGGAGTCTTAGAATTGACCGTCCAAGGACCGTAACTCGACAAAAACATACTAGTTGTTTTCGATACGGTTGATGGACACGATCCTTCATCGCCTCGTAAATGAGCTCGGGATCGGGCGGTGATTGCCCAAGCGCGGTAGTCAACACAGCGAGTCGTTGCATGTTGAAAACCTACGTTCCCCATTAGTCAGTCAAGACTTGAGGCATGCCTATATCGAGTTCTACATACGAGGTCTTTTCGAGAGTATTCCGTGGGCAATACCTCTCTCGCCGTGGCGGTACTAAGCTCGAATCGAGGTATGATCGCCACGGCTTTGATAGCAGAGCTCCAACCGAAACGAACAAAGTGTCCGATTCCAGATGGAGGGACAGGTGGCGACAATCCCCACTCCTCCCCCGCATCGGGAGGGTACTCGGGCAAGACTTCCGACAGCGGTACCTGGGCCGCCTCGGTAGCGGCAGGATCGAGCTCTCGGAGGTACGATCCGACGAAACCGCCAACGAGCGCTGCGGTCACGTTGTCCGGATGCCTCTCGACCATGAGCGCGTAGTCGAGCATCCGTTCGCGCGACAGACCGAGCTTGCCGAGCGTGTTCCCGAGGAGGACGCCCGCGATGACGGCTGCACCCGAAGAGCCAAGTCCGCGACCAAAGGGTATTTGGTTGTCCGCATGGATGCTGACGAGGTCGGTGGAGAACGAGCGGTGGTTGTTGCAACGCAGGACGTAGAGCGCTACACGGGTCGTCAGGTTTCGATAGGGATCAAGCGGGACTTCATCAGCTCCTTCTCCGGAGTAGGTGATTTTCACGAGGTCAGTCGAGGGAGGTCCAAATTTGACGGTGAGTGTCAAATACAGCGAGAGAGAGAGCCCTACCACATCAAAGCCTGGTCCGATGTTGGCAGAAGTCGCGGGGACTTTGATGATGACAGTGCTCCTCGGAGAGTCGGGCATGATCAAGAAAGCTGCAAATTTCACTATCGCTCATGACTATGGTGCCAGATATTGGAAATGATAGACATACGAGCTGGCGTGTAAGAGAAGCGAAATTTTATCGCAGTGAGTCAGAGTCACGCAATCGAATGTTAGGCGTGTCGATCCTTCGTCTATATCAGGAAGGCAAGGATCAAAGCGCGAATATTCCCTTGTGACCCAAAAAACAGTGTGCAAAATACTACATGCAAATGATTGCTACGAATGATTGTATCGATATAAAGGTGTCTGGAAAATGATGCCAAGGGTAGATCTAGATTGCTGTAGAGGCCGGTCAACGACCTCACCAAGTAATGCTACATATATTAGTAAGTGAGCATGTTGCGCCGGCGTCGAAAGTTAGCACGTCTCGGTGGTGTTTCCTGCACTAGCAGTTGGTGTAGTAACGGGAGAAGTGATGGTGGGCTGAGAGGGCTGCGGAGTGTGAACAGGTTTCGCGGTAGGGGTTGTAGTGTTGGTGCTGTCGCCAGTACTGACGACAGATAACTAGATGTGCGATACGTCAGTCTGTTTGCAAAGCTCGCCCAGACTCAGACTCACATAGATCGTATCATCCGAAACACCACGCTGGGCGACCGGTAACAACACAGGCTGGTGGTTCATCGCAGCCATGAGGGTAGACATCTTGTACGTGCCCTTGGGAAGACCACCAGTGACATTGGCATGCAGATGGCCACTGGCATCGGCCTCGTTGTTCAAAGCCACAAAGAATGCAAACTTGGTTGGGTCGGTGGGAGTGGTCTGGTTGAGTGATTCAAGAGCCTCGATGACGACGTGCGCATGTCCCTGAATAAGACCGGTGGTGGCATTGAGTTGCTGAGGTGCTGCGAGGTAGTTTGTGTCTGGATTGACAAAGTAACCGGTCGCAAAGTTCCTAACTGCCAACGTAATTTTAAAGGTGATGTTCGCTGGGACGACAGCGAGGTTGACGGGCGTGACGAACTTGACACTTGGCATGTTAGAGACGGAAGGAATCAGCCCCATTGGTGCAGGGTTACAAGAACCGTTCTTGAGCTGCTGACCATTGGTAATCGGAAGGTTTGGGAGCGTAGCGCACCAGTTGATGAAGTTATTGGTGGACGTGAGCGATGCAGTTTCGCCAGCCTCCGAAGTGTTCGTGTTCAGACCGTTTTGCGAGAAGTCCGTGGCGATCACAGAATGTAAGAGGGTCAGGGAAGTTTGGGCACTGCTCGAGTTGGTCGAGCCAGGATCAGGATCAGACGAACACGGTGGTATGGTTGCGTTGGCAGGAGTGGAACCACTGGTTACTCCGGTGGCGGCAATGCGTGTATTCAGATGATTGCTACGATGAGTGATCAGAAAGGATCGGGCAGAACCGCAGATGAAACTGGACTTACTTCAGATTGATGGTGTCAATACCATTTCGTAGGGTGACACTACTTGACTGACGTTGTCTGAGGCTCGGACGGGCTGAAGCCGGAGACGAGAGCAACAGTATAGAGAGCGTGATGAATCGCATTTTTTTGATGACGCGTGAAGACGGGCAGTCGTTAGAAGACTGTGTGGGGGGGCAGTCAATGCCTAAAGAACGGTCGATTCGAAAGAAAGACAAGGGTGAATATGGGGAGATCTGCCATCGCTGGCCTGTTCTTATACTGCCGGGAGTGTAAGGTCTTTTGAAGAAGGTCCTACTTATATGGGACAGTTGCAATAGGCGACCGAGGTGGCACAATTGTGGCCATTTCTGAATCGCCAGCACCTGAACAATAGTGAAGTGCGACAGGAATACCAGCTGGCCCGGTGACCGGTGACCTCTCTATTGGCGCTCGTCATGGACACGATCAATTAGCGTTGTCCCACGTCTTGAATCCAACCGATCATGGCACAACAGACCAAAGTCCGAGTCTGTGCAGTACGGATTACATTTCTCGTTCTTTTGGCCAGATCTCACTGTTCCCCTACAGATCCTCTTTGATCTGGATGGGTAATGGCTAACGGCTCCAAGTCTTCGATTGCTAATAGCACCTAGCACCCTCATCGACTCCACCCCTGGCGTAATCTATGCCTGGGATGAATTTCGCAAGCATTATACCCATCTCCCCAGCAACGTCGCCCATCTAACTCACGGGAGGAGACTGACGGACACATTGCGCGAGTATTGCCAAATCACGGATGAGAAAGAGCTCGAGGTGAGTTGACCCCCCCTTCCCCTCCCATAGATGAACGAACAAACGAGAGCTATGGTAGAAAGAGATCATGCGTTTCGAACTGTTGGTAGTCAACCAAAGGGGTGGTCTAGGTCCACAAGTCCTCAACGGGGCACAGAAACTACTCAACACGGTAATCATCGAACTCGTTCGCAATACACAAACTCTGCTCACCATCCGAGTCCAGCTCAGTGAGATAGCACCGGATAAATGGACCATCGTCACGTCAGGTAGCTACCCAGACAGTGTCTTCGTGCAACCTGGTGATGACAACCCCAACAGCGTCTAGATACTTTGCGGGCCTCGCTATCCCCAAGTGCTCACTACCAATACCGCAGAAGGGTTATGTAACAGCAGACGATGTCACCGAAGGCAAACCCAAACCAGGTCCATACATTGCGGGTGCAGCTACGCTCGGTATATCCCCAGAGAAATGTGGGTTCACCTACTGTGCTGCACTCACCATACCTGATTCTGATTCTGATATACATCAGGCCTTGTAATCGAAGATGCACCTTCTGGACTTAAAGCTGGGCGTGCTGCTGGCGCTCGAACGCTGGCCGTGTGTACTTCTCATCAACCCCAAGCACTATTGAGGGATGCCGACGGCAACCTCGACTATATTGTACAAGACCTAGAAGGGTGCATTGCCTTTCATTGAACTCGAACGGCCCGAGTTGACGCTCGTCATTTTGTATAGGGTCTCGGTCAGCTTGGTGGAAAACAATCAGTTAGAGATCACCCTGAATGCGGTACCGCGGAACTAGAGATATAATCTGTGCACAATGGCGAATGGAAGCGGACGCATATAGGAGGAAGATAGCGATTGTATAACAAGGTCTACAAGCCGATGGTTTATATTACCTGGAATCAAGAATGTGACGAGAGATTGATGAATGCACTATCTAACTATTATCCGCTGTCGCAGCAATTGTGAGCGTTTCGAGCCGTCCTCTTCCTTTGCATTCCTTTTGCAGTAGATCACTGAGTGTCTTGAACTGAGGAGGATCGATCAGCATGACCTGGCGATAATCTTGTCAGGTGAAGGTGTACGGAAACGATGACCACCTTACATATTCCCACATCTCTGCCTTCTCCACTCGCTCGACTTGCTCAGCTGCTGATTTAATCCGTTCCTCCAACCCTTCTCCATCTGCGGCGGGGACCGTAACACGGACACGGATCCGTGCACGTTGAATGGGTAGTTTCGATCCGGATTGGATAAGCCGCAAGGTCTCGGAAACCTACTTCCGCGTCGACTCGGACGGATGGCGACTCACAAGCAGACCGCTTACCTGACTTTTGGCATTCTTGCCCACTTTTACGCTCACGCCTGCCTCTGCCATGGCTTTCTCGATCATCCCAACAGGATATGGACGCTGCGTCGCAGGGTCGACACATTTCTCCGCCACGAGGGTTGCGATTTCTTTACGCAAGGCAGCAAGATCGTGTTCGCGTTCCTTCTCGCCGACTTGAAGCTCTCCCTTTTTCAATATCTGGAAGGCGACTCGGCATGCAAAGGCACGGCGAAAGATATATGAGGACCGACCTCTTTCACCACGTCGTCCACAGACAACTTTCCAAACGCCTTTTGGAGGTGGTTCGATTTCGCAAGTTCTCCTTTGGAGACGTTTGTGAACACGCTCGATATTTGGAGGACGTCATCTAGATTGGTTTCACTTAAAACAGACGATGAGATGAGACAGAGGGGAGGGACAGTTGGACGCGGACTGACACGCCGTTTCGCCACTCTTGTACTTTGTTCTTGTAGCACGCGATCTGTGATCTGAGCATAGGCACAAGCATGCATGTCGAGAGTCGGACCATCGCATACCTCGAAACGTTGTCCGCCTTTTTTCAGGCGAACGATGGAGACGTTTGTCAGTCTTGGGGGGGATGTGAGTCTGGTGCGACCAAGGAATGGGGAGCACTCGCTTTATTTGATTAGAAGGTTGGTTGATGGGCATTGCGAGAACGAGACAAGGATCGAGTCGAGGCTGACTGATATATACACTACACTTATTAGGGGTTGTTTATCTAATCCGCTACAACGACTCGAAAGCGAATACGGCGCGAGTCTCAACATTGCACATAGTTACCAGGGAAGACTCCCTCTACTCCGTTCAGGCGGCCAGTCCACCAATCCTCTTGGCTTTCCGACTTCTTCACAATCTCAATCCGATCGCCAGTCTTGAACGACAAGTCGCCCTCGGCCTGAGCGACACGGCGGTTTAGTGAAAGTTCCCAGTGACTCGGAGGAACACTACGTACCTGTGCATCGAAATCGTACAGCGCCGTAACGTACTCAACCACAGGTTCAGGTTTTGGCTTCGGCTTGAGAGGCGGAGGTGGAGGCGGCCGTTTCGTCGCAGCAGCAGCAGCAACGACAGTACTGTTTCCATTATCCGAAGCGGAATAGGGTGGTGGTGGTGCGGTTGGCGGACCAGGCGGTGGTGGCGGTGCCTTCTTCACAAACGATGAACCACCCTGCGCAGGCGGTGGCATGGAGCGCGAGGAAAGACTTGGAGTGCTTGATCTGGTTGCGACACTGGGAGTGCGTCCTATAGGTGCACTGACACCAGCCTCTGCGCGCTTCGCTTGAACAAGCTTGGCTGTACGAACCAGTCAGGAACCACTAGATGTAAGATATAATCCGCATACACGTAGATATGATTCGTTTCGTGATGCCGAGGTCCTCGATTTGGTTCCAGGCATCCGTGCGTTTGTTCTCGTAATCAGATTGAATCTGCGAGCCTGGACAGTTGGCGACGTTGTATTTTCCCTCAGCGAAGGAATTCATCTTCTCGAGGAATAGATAGTAAATATTGAGCCTAGAGTAGACAGTCTCACTTAGGATGCCGTGAACATTCAAGAAACGGACGCACTGCATATAATAAAAGGAGTGGAATAGTGGGTCGACGAACTGAGTTGCGAGTTGCATGAATTGAGGGAGATCCTGCTTCAGCGCGTTGTTAATGTAATCATACTCGTTCGTCGCTATCTCAAAGTCTTGCTCAAGCTAAGCAGGTCAGTTAGATAAACAGTTGCCCCATGGCACCATGCATTCATTGGGTTGACTCACCTTGAACAAGTTCTTCTCGTCACTCAAGCTCTTCTCCTTTTTGTCTCGAAGTTTGGTCAACGAGTTGTTGAACCGATCATAATCAATCAGCTTGTGGTCACGCTTTGTGATCGTCTTTCTGATGACTTTGAGAACACACTGAAACTCCTTGACGGGACCAACTACACGACTCTCGATGAGTTCAAGCTCGGGCGCTATGGCAGAGCGGAGTTCTTCCAAGTGCTGTGCATAAGAAGGGGTGTTTGCGATCGTGGCCTCGGCATCGGGGTATTTGCTGCGTATGCTGAGTTCCCCAGACAATGGTGAGTATATGAAGTTGAAGTGGTTGGCAAAGCCGTTTGCACCGTTCAACAGAGCTTAAAATAGAGATTTGATATTGATGATAGATGGACACGTCAGGTTGCATACCGGTGACTGCATCCGTGTAAGCCTTCGTGTCCTTGAGCAACTTCTCGGTGGACTGCTCGAGAACGGAGAAATGAGTGTTGTAGTCGTCGAATTCGGGATCGGACGACTCTAAGAACAAACGTGAGATCATCCGCTGCAGCACGGAGACATCTCTTACTGACTCTTCGAAAAACCGACTTTCGACGTGACAAAGTGAGGTGTCCTATGTGGAACAATATGAGCTTCTGAACGAAAGCGAGATCGGTCGGGGTGATGCATTGCATCCGATCTCATGTGTGTCTGCTTGGACTAGGAAGAATACTCACCGCTTGATGGCCTTTGTCAGTCCCTTCATATTGCCTTGTCTGCTAAATACCGCCCGAGGGACTTTGAGAAGGGAAGCGGGGACGCAGTTGCCAGAGTTATGAAGAGATGATGTGTTCCGGAATCACTGGCATGTGAGCTGTCCACCACGATTATGTCATCACAGAGCGCGGTACACGTCTTGCCATATGTGGACTTGTCTGTGCCTTTTAAGGCAGGGTCCGGATAGAGCCAAGCTACCCCCTCTAGATGTCTTTGCCGCCTGTGTTCTTTCACTATTTTCGAATGCCTGTACCTTATGCGAGGACGCTTGCTTTGCAGGAGAGAATCCATCAAATTCAGCTCGCTTCGCGGCGCACATCATCCCATCATGACATCTTCTTGTTATTGCAACATCGGCCGGTTTACACGTCGGGACGCCGACAAAGTGAACACGAACTTCAGACGGAGCGCGCTCGCCTGACGAAGCTTGGTGCCGACTTTGTCACGACCTCCCGAGGAGGTCAGCTAACCTATCATGGACCCGGCCAACTCGTCGGTTACCCTCTCCTCGACCTCGGGCGCACGTCTCCACCCATGGGCATACGTGAATACATATGCAAAATGCAAAATGTGATCCAAAGCTATCTGTCGAGCGCTCACAGGCTCACGCACGTTCCCTCCGAACACACTGGCGTATTCTTAGACCCTGCGACAAAGGTTGCCAGTATCGGGGTCCAAGTGCGCCATCGACTCACAATGCACGGTTTTGCGATGAACGTCACCCAAGAGCCCTTGCGATGGTTTAATAAAGTGATCGCTTGTGGACTAGCAGATGTGAAAGCCGGTTGCATCACTTTGGCGGCCGGGGAGCAGGTTGAGGTCCATGACGTGGTAGAGGGGGTGGTGGACGCGTTCAGTCGGTCGTATGGGAGGGACATGAAGAAACTCGAGTTAGAGTCCGCGGGAAAACTTGGGGAAGCGATTCTCGAGTTAGAGGAAGAGGCTTTGCAGGCTGGGGGCTGTCCAAGGATCCCGATTTCCCAGATCAATGTGTTCTAGACTAAACTCCGATTTTCAGGTGGTCAAGCTGCGATGTGTTCTTACATCCGCTACCCCGTATGAATGATCCAGAGCTCCAGGATGCTACGGCGTGAACGAGTAATCTAGGATCTCAGACATATGTGCCGTCGCTCACGATCCAGGTCATTCTCCAACCACAAGGCAGTCGAACTGTTCTGATCAACGTATCCACAGTGGTTCTGGTGTGAGTATATCGCCTCGGTCATCACGGTGTTCTTGAAACTTAGTAAGTATAGAGCGATTGACAGCATGTTAGCTGAGACTTTTCACGCGCTCCTCTTTTGTAGACATCAAAAGAGATGGAGAAATCATCCTGTGTCATGCGCATACTCTTCCTCGGAGCTACCGGTGCATGCGGCACAATACTAGTCAAAGAGGCGCTCGGTGCTTCGCACATTGTCATCATTTTCGCTCGCTCTTCGGAGAATCTCCCCGAAGAGATTAGACATGACACGCGGGTCACCATTTTGAAGGGCGAGCTAGACGACGAGTCCGCCCTCTCAGCTGCGATGGAAAATCTGAATGCTGTTCTCTCGGCTCTTGGTCCTAAACTATCACATGGAACGTACCCAAGTGGGCAATCTCTTGCCCGAGGATATTCTTTGATCATCAAGGTCATGGTGGCGCACAACGTCAAACGCCTCATTGCTCTTGGTACCCCAGCATCGTACAGGTTGCTTGCGGACAACAAATGGGATGCCCCTTTAATTGCTGTAGTATAGTGAATCCATTGTATTTTGTATCTTCCATTCTTGGAAACCAAATGTCAGGGATTCAGATCTTATGAATTTTGCTGAGGCAAAAATTGGCTACTCTATTCAATGACATTCAAGGATTTCAGAAGGTTTTGCCAGCTAAACTTCTCCGGTTCCTCGTGGAATTGTTTTAGCAGCGCTTCAGCGGTTAGATCGTGTTTACTGTCCTTTGCGCCGTCTCCCCATAAATAAAATTTCTGGAGTCCCATCGCTAACAGCTGAGCGTCAATTTGATTGAGAAGGAAGTGTTCTGGAATTTCCTGGCCAGGCTGCACGACCGCCGAGGTGGAAGATGGTGTGATCTCTCCGCGGAGCAATACTATCCCGTGCGATTGTGATAGGTCAGTGTAAAATGTCAATACCAGGTATGGTGTTGCGAAGGATGTGCGAAGTTTGTATTCTTGGAGTGGTGTAAACAAGACGGTGGAGGGTTCTGGAACGTTGGAGGAGGAACCTGACATTACGGGTTCGAATGGGTTTGTTCCGGGGGCTGATGGTGCCGGAGGAGCTGGATGGAAGTCCCATTGGAGGAAGAAGAACTCGTGTGCTGTGCCAGTGCTTTCTCCAGCAGACGGATCTGTGGTGGACCCTCTCGGGATGGGTACAACGAAGACGGGATACTTTTTTGCAACACGCGTCATTGCGCTGTACATTTCCAAAGGGAGGGAAGCGCAGATGTAACCTCTTCCGGTACCCTTGGTTCGCGAAGCATGATACGCGGTCCAGAGCGCAGATATTTGTGACGATGTGTGTGGTGTGGCCATGAGTTTCGAGAGATTTAGTATCGAGGAAATTGGCTAGTAGGTCAGTGGACAAGTTTAGCATCGTTGCGTATAGGACATGCTGCATCTGGACGCTTGCCTTTACGGGGGAGCTGTCTCTACGTGTGTTGGATGTCCTTGCACTTTCCGGGGAAACGAACCGACTCTTCGCGTTCGGGAGCACAGGCTCTGTTTTTTTGAATGACGCCAGAAGGGAAGCTGCCTCCTTCTTCTGCTTGCAGCGGGCTTCCTCACGAGCCTGTAGTTTCAACTTCTCAAGGTCCAGGCCCTTTCTGTGGTTGCAAGTTATGAACACGGAAACGCAACGAGTATACGAATGCCCTGTTAGATCAGTGTCACAGAGGATGGGTACTGCTCACTCTTGAGCATTTTTCTGCAGCTTGTCAGCGTATTTGAGGTCGTACGACGCAGCTGAAGAGCTGCGAGAGTGGATGCATCGAGCAGCATAGGCAGTGATATGATACACACGGGGATGTGTGAAACGAATCGTTGTAGGCACGAGCATGCTACTGTTTTGAGCTACCAGCGAATGTAGAACGGGCAAGGACTGGTGCTCGGGAACTTGTTCGGAGCTGCCAAGAATGCTGGGACTTAGTGAACACACGCGGCCGAGTTCCACGGACCACCAGAGGGTGAGCGGAGTTTTACCTCAGAAATCCGAGGTAGCACGGCCACCCAAGGTAGGCGAGGCATGTGTACCCAAAGTTTCACATCGCGTTGATTCCAAGATCAGGTGTAGATATTTAGCGACAATCGTGTAGCGTACATACAACAGCTAGAGTCGAGAGAGGAGAATATGATACCGAGACTCAACCTCTTGCTCTGTGGAAAACATTCTTTCTTCCGTATCGCACCAATTGTCCTCGAATGGCAACCGTTCTCTCCGGAACAAAGACTTGAGGATTTGGGATATCTCCAAGTTTTCTGGTGAGAGCTTGCTTCGCCAGGCGGTATCGGTATCATCTCCGGAGGAAAAATTGCGCTCACAAGGCACGGAAGATGCCTGCGCTGGTAGTACATTCAGCGCGAGATCGTACAGCGGTGGAAACACATGTTTTTGAGCCTATAGCAATGAATTTAGTGTAGGTTCCTCAAATGACACGAAAGAAATGTTGGAACGACCGGAAGGCGACTGGCTAAGGAATGGGTAAGGCTCCAGTCGTAGTGAGTACGAGACTATAGGTAGACACCTAAGGAATGGGTAAGGCTACCTACATAAGTAAAGGAAAGGAATAGAATGAATGAGTGGCTTACCTCCAGTCGTAGTGAGTACGAGACTGGAGGGAAAGAGGTGTAGCGAGCGGAGCGAGGTGCATGGCAGCGCGGTACCATAAAAGGAAATGTAGGAAATGTGGTAAGTGAAAGCTAATGGTATCTACACGAAGGGCTGGATCTCCAACAAGAAATCAAAAAAAAAAAGGATGAAACATACCTGCCAACTAAAATTATCAAAAGTCAGCAAGCCCGTCCTCGCCCGACATATACTTCTCAAGTTCGGGTTCTACCGGGAGCACATCCCGCTCGGCTTGACGACGTTCCATGGAAGCAGAGTCTTGGGGAGTTGGTGTTGGCGGTGGTGTCGGGCTGGGCGAGATACCGCTGGAGCCTGGCAGAAAGCGAGCGAGCAATTCGCTCTAGTCCTTTGAGTCCACGCTTCTGAGCATGTGCGGCATGCGAAGCGATGGAAAAGCGATAAATCGACGGTATGGTTGTAACAAATGAGATTGCCGCTGGGCTCGAGGCCGCCAGCGGCGTTGTTGTTCAAACGTTCCTAACAGAGCACGAAGATCCATGATTATGTAAGCAGTGGCCATACTACAGTCAACTCTCTCATAACCCATACCCCTTCTGGCTGCGCTGGCGGCCAAACCGTCAATTCAACAGGGAATATATGTAGAGGAGAGGTCGTGCTACAAATCTCCCGCTGGGACAGTTCGTTAATTTTTAGTCCTTCGTGCTCTAGGTGTCTCCGAAGGTGATCGTTCGCATGTGGTCGCGCCCACTCTCTCCCTCTCGATCGACCCGTTGCGACGCGTCTCGGCACCTCCCTACAACCTGCACATTGATCCCTGTGTCTGCGCTTTCGAGTGCGTAGCATTTGTCTTGATCGTCACCGGTACCTCCACCTGGGTCGGCGTGAACGTGTGCAGGGGTGCGCGCTGCTTCGTGCAGCGTGTCGGGTGGTTCATGAGGCTCGCCAGTGCCTCTTGTGTCGTCGTTAACTTTGCCCGTACCTCCTGCGTCCTTCACGCCCAGAGTCTCTCGACTCCGCTGAATTGTTGACAGAGGATAGTAACTACGCCCAATTCAACTTCCGCACATTCCTTTGCCGTGGTGGCTGACAACCCCCAGACTTTGGGCCCAGACTCCAGGCCAGACTTCCCCCAGACCTACCTCCAGACTGTCCAACTCCTGGACTTTTTGGTTATGAGAGAATACTTTGTACCACGTATACCGTTTGTATCCGACAGGAGACGGAAAAGAAGAGCCGGATACATATGGATAAGATCGGGTCGCACACGGATAGACACGGGACACGGCGGGATGCTCGGGCGGCACTTGAGGACGACTGGGAGAGACTGGAAACTTGAAGCGGGGAAAACCCTCCCTATAAACTTCGTAGAAAGCCGCTGGCGCCTGCAATGTCTCCTCCCTGTTGCATCCGTATGTTTCCTGTTTCATTCCTTTCCTTGACGCTTCCACATGGTCCTTGACATCTTGGACCGGAGCTCCTTCGTTTCAGGACCTTGGGGTTACCTCCGAAGCGATCCGAGCACCCATCTACTTAAGTTTCCGAACTCGTTCCAGAGCACCTCAGTCGTTTCCGCCCTTCAGGCAGTGGCTGAGTTACTGCCTTTGGATTTTGTCACACTCAACTTCCTCCAAGGCGCTAAGAAAGTCAGCACTGGCTAGCATCGAAACACTCGCAGATCAACGCTTCAGCTACTGTCTCTACCTCTCATGACGCTCAGCGGCTCTTTTGCCGAGACTCACACACTTTTGACAAGTAGGTGTCACTCACTCACCTTAATCGCTTCTCTTATTAGCACTGTGCTCGCCGTTGTCTTGCTACGTCCCAGGAGATACCAGCCAGTAAGCCAATGAACACCTGGCAACTTTATCTTCAAATTCACCGTTATCTTCGCCACCCAGATTCGACCGTGGCGATGTATCTTTTATTATCGTCGCAGGCGCTATGGTGGCTTTCATGATTCCAGGTCTTGGTTCGCACGACTCTATCCTGAGGATTCAGCGAATATCTACTGAGCCTCTTTTTGTAGCATTTCTTTACTCTGGTTTGGCTAGGAGAAAGTCCGCATTGTCCCTTATTTGGGTCGTGACCGCGAGCAACGCCGTATGCATCGTCCAGTGGTACTTATGGGGTTATTCTTTGGCCTTCTCCCCGACCGCGACTAACGGATTCATCGGAAATCTCGCCAACTTAGGCTTGATGAATGTCCTCGACCAGCCATCCCCGGGCTCACCCCTGATTCCAGCCTTGTTATACAGTTTCTATCAAATGGAATTCGCCTGCGTAACAGTGGGAATTCTCGTGGGCGGGATCGCGGAACGTGGTAGGGTCCTCCCCGCCATGATCATCACGTTTTTGTGGATGACCCTCGTTTACTGCCCCTTGGCTTGTTGGGCATGGAATGTTAACGGCTGGGGATACAAATGGGGCGTTTTGGATTATGCTGGCAAGTTACATTTCTATGTTTCATCTCTGTTATATCCCCATGCTAAATTTTTTGACGTCTGATAGGCGGAGGTCCCGTTGAGATAGGCAGTGGAGTCGGCGGGCTTGCGTACGCTTGGGTTCTCGGGCGTCGGCAAAAGAAAGAGTTGCTGAACTTTAGACCCCACAACGTGTCTATGGTTAACCTTGGCACGTTCATTCTCTGGTTTGGATGGCTGGGGTTCAACGGAGGCAGTGCGTTTGGCGCGAACCTCCGTGCAACCATGGCAATATGGAACTCCATGCTCGCAGCCGCTTTCGGTGGAATCGTCTGGTGTCTCCTCGACTATCGCTTGGAGCGCAAGTACAGCATGGTCGGCTTTTGTTCGGGAACTATCGCTGGTTTGGTGGCCGCCACTCCGGCTTCAGGTTTCATCAAACCATGGGCGGCTGTCATCATGGGCGTCATCACTGGCGCAGTTTGCAACTATGCAACTAAAAGTAAGGCCTTGTTAATCCGGCTGATTTAATGTCTAACCTGTCCCCAAAGTTAAATCTTTTTTAAAGATCGACGATGCGCTTGATCTCTTTGCTGAGCATGCTATTGGCGGTGTCATCGGTCTGCTTACGAATGGCCTCTTCGCCTCACAGAGCATCATTGCCCTCGACGGCGTAAACACCAACGTCAACGGTGGTTTGGTTGACCATAACTACAAACAGCTATACATTCAACTTGCCTATGTCTGCGCTACATGCGGTTACACCTTTGTGGCGACAGCGGTTATTGCCAAAGCCGTCGATGTAATTCCTGGCCTCAATCTCAAGACAACGCCGGAGGGCGAAAGCCTCGGTCTGGACGAAGTCGAGGTGGGTCTATGCTTATGATTCCGCGTGACGTACTACATGATCCTTTGCAACAGATTGGAGAGTTTGCGAACGACTACATCGAGGTGCGGAGAGATTACTCCGACTGGACTGCCCTCGGCCCTATGAGTGAAAAGGCGTCTGAGGTGCGGTCGATGGACACCTATACCCACGAAGATCGGCACGGACAGCCAGACCCTCTACAGGAAGTTCATCGCAAAGGTGATGAGGACCCACCGCTTGAGCAGATCTCAGAAAAGACCGTGGACGAGATCCCATCTGCGGCCATTGAAGCCCTCTGAAAGCCCGTTCGTTGGCAACTGAACTACAATACGTTCTTTAGACCCGTTTGCTCTCGTATGTCGTGCTAGTCGTGACGGAACCAACCAAACGTATGAGATATATACAATCTAGTTCTTCGAGTCTTCCGAATACAATATGTTACGAAGTGAGAAGCAATCAGTAGAAGGTCATCTTCAGCAGTCCCATCCCAGTACAAAATCACTACTCTCTGAAACGCGGGTGTCATTTTCAGGAATGCCAGTCTCGGAGCCAGAGATCAAGGAGCCACATATGCCCGACCCAAACTCTTCGTGCAGAAGGAGGTCGACAACGTTGCGTGAGGCGATAGTTTCAGTTTCCATCGTGGAGATGAACCTGTGAGTAATCCCGTCACGCGACTGAACATCTGAGAGAACAAGGCGACTCACGGCTCAAAAGCATTCACATAGTAGAATCCTTGGTCAATCTTGACTGGGGGAAACTTGGCAATGGGGGGTAACACTGGGTATGAATCCCACTGGGGCCACATCTGAGTAAAGGAAACGAGCAAAGTGCTCAAACACTGACCTCTTTCCTGTATACCCAACCGACGTGGTCGAATGCCTTTGAAAGCCACTCATCGGAGATACGTTGCTTCGAGAAGATCTTGACAAACCACTCGTCTTGGTCATTCCATTGACCAGTCTCGTTCGTTTTACGGACATGTCCATGATACGAGACTGAGTTGAACTCGGGTTCGGGCCCGCCAGACTGTACGCCCTCCGAAGTTGTGAGAATTGATTTTGGTACATGGCTGCCCGGGGACAATCCAAAATAATCTGCCTTCATCGTATCATTACGAGTGGTAAGGAGAGTGACGTGAAGGTGAATGTATGGTTGTGGAGGAATTCGATTTGCGAGCTCCGACGAAATCGCAATTCCTGTCTGATGGAAAGGCGCAGCAAGAATAATTCCTCTGTATACTTCGGTTCCCGATGAAGTACGAACAGTCCACAGAGATGAGTCAGGAATGCGGTTGATTTCCTTAACCTATATAGAAAAGGGATGTCGACCAGATTCAATGCCAGAGCACATATAAGGGTGCCGCACCTCTGTGTTAAGATAGACATTGGCCGCTGACTTGTTGAGGAAATTCTCAAATATGCGGAAATTTCCCGTGGCTGCGCTAAAAGCACCGGTAGCAGCCATGCTCACCATGCACCCCAGCCCATGGATCTTACTGACATCCTAGAATACATAGTTGCTTAGTCAAACATCCTGTTTCTTAGCTCTAACTTGAAAAGAATGGCCCTACCTGACCGTAATTGACACGTGTAGCGGCTCCCACCATCTCTTGTGCAAACAACTCAGTAACACCGTTTGCATTAAGGTAATCGATGCACGTGGAATTAGACATCCTATCCCATTCAAACGTGGTGGCGAGGTCTGCTACGTCGTCCCACCGGGGTGACTCTGTTGTGTACAAACCCACAAATTGCGAGACCATGTTTTCAACACTTGAAGCGCATGAGCAGAGTGGCATGGAAGAATCCTGCCTACTCACAGTCTTTGGACCTTGACCGGAGAATTGTAACCATATCTCCACAAGATTTTGAGCGTTGTCCACCAACTCTTGTAATAGCCGGTGTTATCCATCTTTAGTCAAACATCAAGAAATGTCTCAACGTCTGCTGACATAGGCACATAGTACTTACAACAAAGACGAACTTCCTACCGTCCCATATACCTGTGTCCGGAAATTCGTCACCAAAGTCATTGAGGCTGAGGTTGAACTCCTTCGACGCCCTCATCAGGTTCTTGTTCGCTTCGACAAATATTGAGGCGCCTAGCTCGATCGGCGCATAGGTGGGGTCACCATAAGGATAGACTGTTGTGCTCCCTGAAAAACGCGACCATGAAGCTCGGACACTGACGGAACAGGACACACTCACGACCCCCGATGTAAGACGCGCGCTCGTAGACATCCACCTCGACATCAATTCCAGATCTCTGCTTAGCCTTTGAAATCCAGAAGGCCGCAGATGAACCTGCGGCGCCTGCTCCAATGACAGCTATACGAGGAGTTGCATTCGCTGCTTGTTCTTCGGCAACAATCGTCTGACTGGATTTGAAGAACGGGAGACTGAACGGAAGCTGGAACGCGATCGAAGGGGCGATTAACGAGACGTATAAGATGGTGCGACTCAACGAACACATAGTGGCAATTCGCGAGGACCAGCAGGTCACGAGTGTAACGCCTTGTCACGTTAATCAGACGTCACACGAAGCATGCAGCTTGAAGCTTGAAGACTCAATTGTTCGATATGACCCGCGGAACGCGACATGTGCATGGTTCTAGCAAGAACCGTGTCACTGTTTTCGGACACAATGTAAATGTCAAGCACGCCAACCTGACCCCAATCCATTGGCAGCAAATCGCTATCTGCGGTCCCCCGCTCCCAGCGCCTGTCTATCATAAGCACAATTAATCTCCATATAGTCGATCGAGCGTGAGCCCGAGACATAGCAAAGCAAATAAGTCGCGGGTCCGAGGATGTCGATGAACTGCCGGTCCCTATACATACGATCTCTTGCGGAAGAAATTGGAAGGCTCTCCGATGTTTTCCTGACATCGGACCTGCTGGCCTTCATAGGCCAAGTACTTGTCTCCCATTTGCAGTGGTCGTTGCCTTATCTCCTTTCATAGCGTCCTGATGTCGCCTTCGAACATTGGTTTCTGGTCTGTACCAACCGAGATCGCAGAGCAAGCACTTGCTTTCTGTCGTCCTCGTGACGTTGCTGCTTTTGCTCAGACATGTCGCGCGGCATGGTCGCTTGTAAATGACACCACGGATCAGCACCTCTGGCGCCAATTATTTCTTCTCTTCCCCTTCGATGACCCTCGGAAAACACGAGAAGGTTTCTGCAAAGACCTCCAGTTTGACTGGAAAATGGAGCTTCAGCGTAGAGTGCATGCAGAACTCATCGCGCGCAGTGCCCGATCCACCCCCGAGGACCTTCACGCAGCTCTTGTCACTTTGTTGGACGTAGTGCGATCCGCCCCACCTGTCGTGCAAGGCTGTGAACGCGTTCCGTCTTCCGATCTACAGTGGGTGATGGACGTATTAGCATCCACGAACATGTTACAACTCCCCCCCCTTCACCGAACGGCCCACCAGTCAGACACTCGCTCTCCTTCGCTCCTATCTGGCATTCACGCTCGACGAATGCGACGATGAAGAAGAAAAGTCACGCAGGATGTCAATGCGCACTAGCAGCAGGTGTCGTGTTACGACCTCAGTCAATACAACAGGTATAATGACTGGGGACCCTTTGTGCCGAAAACAGGAGAAGTGGACTGGTCCCATGTAGAATGTATGATGAATGTCATAGCCTTCAATCTCATAGATCATTCAAGGCACTTTCGGGACACAACACCCCCTTGCAGTCTCGAAGCAACTCGGGGATATTCTGCCCCTCATGCAACCACCCTTGCTCCCCACGATTGGGCAGGGGTGGAGGGGAATTGGAGACGAATTGTCTCATTTGTGGATTATCGGTATGTCATTTTTACGTCCCAGGACATGCAGCTGAGTGAGCATGCGTCGTAAAGCGATTTGTTTGGTAAGTAGCATGATATCCGAGTCGATGTGTCATCCTGACTCTGTATGCTAGCTTTCAACGTAGATCGGTTCTTTCAGAGATATTGATGAGCTACGATTGACGCGTGCATTTCTAGATTTCTATCCGGGACCATGCCGACCATATGCAGGGCGAGTCGTTCTTTGAAGATCCCCAATTTTCTGAAGCTACTCGCTTGATCGAGCTCAAGTTACACCTCATAAGTCCCGAAGCAGTGCCAAAATACTACACCCTCGACAGATTCCCCCAGAGTGAGGATACAAAGTATCCCACTCTCTACTTTTCTGGATCATCTCAGGGCAGGGAAGCCACGGTAGTTGGATCAGTACACATGGCTGATAATGGCGTGGTGCGCTGGCGATATGTAAGCCATTTGATGTGTTCTACTTCCTACAGGAAATCGGATGATCTTGCGGCAACGTCAGGTATCTGCGCGCGAAGCACGCATGCAGTGGAGGTGATCCTTGTTCGTCAGAGACTTGGGCAATTAACTCAATCTCGATTGCCTGCAGCTCAGAAGGGGTGCAGATTGGGGGCATAGCGAGCGCAATGGGGGTGGTCGGAGCTTGGACTGGTGCTCGCCATGAACGTGGTAGGTCAACTAGGTATCACGGAAAACCGCCTTGACCATAATTGCGTTCCAGGCGATCCTGCCGGTAAGATGCAAGCTGCACCGGAACGCTAATTCAACTTGCTCAGCAATGCTTGATAGGGCCATTTTGGCTTTGGAAAGCACCGGATGGCCATCCAACTTCTGTCCGAGCATTGATACCTATTGGCTGAGGATATCAGGAGCATGCTAAACAGTAGATAATTGGCCGTTTGTTCTTTGCGTCAATTACGTAATCTACATGATGTATGAAAACTTCGCTTTTTTTTACTGCACCCTTTCTCTCATTGAAAGTGCCCTCACTGAACTTTGTGTCTGCAAAGTAACTCTCCGCCAGCTTCCTCTTGGCTACGGGTATACAGGTTCGCAGGGAAGAAGGATAGTTGCTTCAGGAGCTCAATTAAGCCGGAGCACTCACCAGACCAATCGGTGAATGCTTGACTGTGTAGCTCTGACATTTGTTAGATGACCACGATCGATGAATGAAGATGCTGGCATTAACAGTCCGTGCGGTCGTCATCGTTTTCAATAAATCGGAGTACAATATATCCACAGTAACCCTACTGATCACTGAGAAAGGTGTCCAACTAGCCTCGAACCATTCGTTCCACGCAGTACCCTAAGACACTTCCCTAGGTCGATCTGCGCCAGAAGAGCAGGGTATTTCTTTGGGGGTAAACTGCTCAATATGGTTGGCGGTACAGGGGGTATTCGTCGGCCTCTTGTTGTAGTCCGTAGTCTTGGTCCAAGCGTAACACGTTGCCGGCCAACGTGTAGATAAGCACCACAACATACTCCGTGACGACCTCCATGATAACATATAATTGCCATTCTCCCGTGAACATATTGAATTTTGCCAGGGGGTTGTCGTTCTTGGTAGTAGACGTGCCAGTGACACCAAACGAGTTGGATGAGAAGGTGGAAAGCACGCTATACAGCGTACGGACAGCAAGGAACGGCAGAGCAACTGAAACTGCGGCAAGTAGCTGTCAACAGATTAGCCAGGATGAATGATGAATGAAATGTGGTTGCATACCTGCTTGCGGTATTTCATGAGGTGGTGACGATTGGCCCATTGCATGATAGTGGTGACGACCAAGATGATGTACAATCCAGCAAAAAGCAGTACACCGACGCGACGTTCTGTGTTGGCACTAGACTGTGAGCTGGCGCTCGTGTTTGTTATACCGAGGATCATGAGAACCAGCGCTAGCGTTCCAACAATGTGTAAAATCCTGAATAGGCGACCGTGTTTCTTCTGTCTGTCTGGTCCTTCGGTTCTGAAAAAACGTCAGTTTACCAGTGAGAGGCGCGCTGGTTCTAAACGGACTCACATGATTTCCAATAACCCGAGTGTGCTGAGCAACAAAGGCGACAAGCCTGAAGCCTCCAATGCGTAGCCACCAATATATAGTCCAAGCACAGGTGGAACAATCAGCTCTGCGGCAACTAATAGTGCACCACCGACAATTCGGACTGCAAATTGTAAGCGAATAGAATCAGATCTGGAGGTTAGGACTCACTCAACGAGAAAATGACAAGTAATAGCCATCCCCTCTCCCTTATGCCATATCTAGAGCATAAGCGAAAGGCCAAAAGGAGGATGGGGACATATATTGCAATCGTCACGGCGAATATGATGCCTTGTGTATTGAGGGACATCTTGGGGAGCTGCAGACGGGGAGCTGATGACTGCGAGAGAAGGATAATGGGGATGACGGGATAAGAGCCCAACCTTTATGTATGAAGCCACGGCCTTAGAGAGGCAGTGATGTTTGCCCTACCCATGGTTCTGAATCTGATGGAGGCAGTGCCGAGTGTACTGCGGCCTGCAATTCACGTGTTGCCGGGTGGATAATGGCGATACGTTCGGAATGCACACGCCACAGGTATCCCCGACTTTCGTACTGCGCGCTACTAGGTTCACAAATAGGATGTTTCATATATGATGCGTAGCATAGGGACCGCCAGAAATCCACTGAGATTAACGCACGATGAATGCACACTTTGGCTGGCATGGAAACAGAAACAGTTTCGTCCGTCCAAGGCGATGACCTTTGCGCACCGTACAGCCACACCATCCGGCCCGTTGGGACTCGTCAGGCTAATTTTTATCTGGGTCCTGTGAGTCTATTAAGCGTGAAGTTGTGACATCGCCGAAAGATCATTTATCCAGGTGCAATGCGGCTACCACGACGAGTACCCTGGGTTCACATTGGTGAATTAGAGCAGGTGTGTTCATGGGTTTACGCCGATGAGCAGGATCTAGGAGCCAAAACACTGGCGATCAATAGGGTGAGTCTCTCCACACTGCACACGTCTAAAGTCATCTGTTCCAGTTATCAGCATGGAAAGCAGTGACGCCACTTCCTCATGCCCTTGATTCCACCTTAGCCATGTTGGCGGTACGCATGCTGGACGCATCCTGCAGTGATACCCCCACCACCAAAACTGCCCTCTGTCTCCGGCAGACCTATGCAACAGCGATCATCCGGATGGTCAACGGGTTAGTCGATCCCTTGCAAACTGGCGCATATGCCAGATCCATAGCTGCCATAGCCGCCCAACTTGGTTTGCCGTCGTGGCTCGTGGAGCTTAGGCACGCGGCAACTCATGAGGATTTGCCCAGCCTCGAGTTGCTCAGAGAGGCCTGCAGAGAGGTACTTGGCGACATTAAATCAGACATGTGGTTCTCCCTTATCATCTCTTCCATTCTAGTCCCTTTTGTGGCTTCTGAACAATTATTTCCATCCGACTCTTAATCCTTCCGTGCCCACATCGACGTCATCGTTGCCACTGCGTCCTATTGCGCCTCTTTTGAAGTCATATAAACGTCTCATGAAGACCGTTGCCCAAGATAGGTCGTTACGCAAACACCTTCAAGACGACATTGATTCGGTGATGCGCGATATCGAACGCTGGATAACAGAAGCAAAGGTCTCAGCGGAGCTAGCCGTTAATCCTCTCGGATGGGGATTCGACGACAGTTCCGCCGCTGCTCGAGTTGACATCAAAGAAAAGTGGGCACTAGAGAATATTTGTAATGCTCTTGTTGAAAGAGGTGTTCTAGTTCCCGTGTCTAAGAGGTCGGAATTCGTTATTGACTATAGTGTCCGTGATTGATCATCCCCTAGAAAGTGCCGCGCTCCCGCAGGTCCGTTCCTGCCCACATCTGCCAGTCTTGCGTTGTGGACGCCCCTCCTCGTGCAACTTCACGCAACCCATGCTACATTCCCATCTATCTTCATTAGTCGGATCATCTCAGTTTTACTGGACGGTCCGATGGAGTCAAACATGGATATAAATATCATCGAGCTAGATTCCAAAAGTCTATCGAGAAGTGCTATTTATGGCGAATATCTTGCGCGCTGGGTGGCCTGGGCTGCACGGACTTGGAGCGACGAATCAGAAAATGGAACTGATCTGAGGAAAGAAGTCATTATTCAGGTGGCTCCGATCTTCATTCCAGGACATGATTCCGGACCAGAGACAAAAATGTATGATTTACTTGCTTCATTCCCATCGATACTGATGCTTCTTGGGTAGTTTAAATGACCTCCTGCTGGCGATTTCGGTGGGTTCCAAGGATCTGGAAGGGAGTGTCGAGCTCTTGAAGTCCACTGTGACGGCCGTCCCAACACAAGTACGTGAATGCTATTTTGCCCTGGTCATCTGGTAATAACGGTCGTAGCCCTGGCAAGCGCATGATCTCGTGAACATGGAGGAACGCCTACGGACGCTCGTGGCTAATGAAGTTAAACCATCAGAACTGCACGCGAATGGCTCCGCTGTGAGGAATGGCACTACGCGCCCAGGTGGAGTTCCGGCTGCTGGTTGGAGGTTGTTGGATGACCATAGTAACTGGGCACCATGCCCGATCGGGGTGTGTTATCTGAACCCCTGAGTGTCATGTAGGTTAGAGTATGTCAGGTGTCAAGAACCGGGTGCCCAGTACTCAGTCACCTCGGTCACGTCACACGTCACATCAGTTAATGACAAAGCTCCCTCATCATGCTCACAGGCCTAGGGACTCTATTGCCGCACGGCCGACTGCGCATCACATCCACCCATTCAAGCAAAGGCGCCGTCTACCCTGATTTCCCCTCCACTGCAGACCATGAAGTTAAACTCGCCATTACCGCAGGCGCTACCCAAGGAATGCCAGAAAGCCGCCAAGATACGTGAGTATGGTCCTTGCTGCAATCTTCGCTTGCTGAATACCACAGTCTCCTCTTTCGTCGATAACAAGAGTAATGGTCTGGACAATGTGAGTTGCTTCTTGATTCAGTTGCCGTTCGTTTTCATGATCGTGTATTTCAGATCATACCAGGCAACGTCCTTCAAAATGCCAAGGGATTTGCGATCTTCACTGTCTTCAAGGCTGGGTTCCTCTTCTCAGCACGAGCCGGGACCGGAATTGTCATTGCAAGACTCCCGGATGGATGTGAGTTCTGCACTGATACAAAAATCTGCTTGACGTCGAGTGTCACCTTCTAGCTTGGTCTGCTCCTAGCGCGATCGGTTCCGCTGGCCTAGGCGTTGGTGGTCAGCTTGGGGCAGAGATGACGGATTTCATGGTTGTTTTGAATTCAGCTGCCGTAAGGTCGTTCTTGTCCGTCAAGGACATTAGCTTATGCCAACCTTTTACAGGCAGTTGTGGGTTCAAGGAGCATATTCAACGTGCATCGCTGATTTTGACCCGTTAGAAATCTTTCATGTCGGCTGGTTCATTGACCCTGGGAGGAAACATGAGTGTTGCCGTGGGACCTTTAGGCCGGAACGGGGAGGCAATCGGTTCGTTGAGTTCTAGCGGAAAGGTTGCTGCAATGTAAGCCGTTCCTCTCCCATGTACTTGATTTGCATATCACTGTTCGTGATAGGTATAGCTATTCGAAGACACGTGGACTCTTCGGAGGCGTGTCTATTGAAGGGTCCGTTATCGTCGAGCGGCAAGACGCCAATACTCTCGCTTACAATCAAAACGTCACAGCTAAGATGCTCCTCAGCGGAGTTATACCATGTCCAGACTGGGCCGAACCCTTAGTGAAAACTTTGGAATCGTGCACACATCGGCCTGGAGTTTGGGACTGGACTGACGACCGGGCCGAAGAACAAGTGCCATATGCGTTTGACAGTGCCGACAAAACCAGTGCAACTGATTCAAAACCACAGCGGTTTTCCTTCCTCGGGAAAAAGAAAAAGGATGTAGAATTTCCACCGCAACATTGGGGCACGCCAGCAAATACTGGCTCTTACTTTTTTAATGACCTCGACGACCACCGCTCAGCCCAGCGGGAGGATATTGATGGGACATCTCCTCACCGCTCGGGTTTTGCTGAAGTTGAACCTGGTCTAAATTCTGTAAAGCAGACTACTCACCGCCCGTCGGGCAGCGTAGGGGCCTCCACAAGCATTTCACATACTCCCGTGGAGTCTTACGATCCTGACTCTCCTTTTAATTCACTTCCACCTTTTCATTCAGCTCACTCAACCCTTTCGGACAACGCAACCTCCCATTCGCGTTCCATGAGCGCTCCCAAGCTGGGGTATTCTCCTGGACAAAGGGATCGTCTCGATGGTTATACGAACCCATTCTCAACCACACCACCACCGGAGGAAGACCTTGAGCACTATCATGATGCCGTCGAACGCTCGCCGCCGCGGTTCAAGACGAAGCCCGAGTTAAGCAATCCACTTTCCCCTCGTGAAGGTGTTGCCCGTGCGATCGCCTTGTATGGATTCAAAGCTATTGAGGTGTGGTCTCATTCAATGTAATAAGAATCGTCATCTTAGTCTATGACATGACAGCCGGGGGATCTGTCGTTCTCAAAGGGAGACGTGATAGTCGTTACTCGAAAGAGCGACAGTACCGACGATTGGTAAGTCCATGCCGTGTCGTAACTTTTCGCAACTCAAGCGACCTAGGTGGAAGGGCAAGGTTAATGGGCAAGAGGGAATATTTCCGGCTAATTTCGTAGAAATTGTCTAGCCTTCCGCACTCCAGTTTCTGTAGCGTGATCTGTTTAGGCTGTATCTTTTGTGTATCGATTCATTGTGATATGTAGTGTTAAAGCTAAATGGACGTGATGTCACACCGCACGTGGCCACGCGATTTATTAGTCGAGTCGCGTTCAACCTGTCTTGTCTGTCGCGTTCACCTTATGCTGGCCATGCCAAAAGCCCCACGCAAGAAGTACTACGCCGTCCGTGTAGGACGCGAAGGTCCAAAGATATATGATACTTGGGAAGAGGTGAGTTCAGGCCATCCTTATTCGCCATATTGAGGTTACTCAAAGATGCAAAAGTGCAATGCCAACGTAAGATATAACCTGGCTCAAATTTACTTCTCTAAGATGTCTCTTAGGTTTCAAAATGGCCCTCAGCTACGTTTAAGAGCTTCACCTGTCGATCAGATGCAGAACAATGGGTTTCCACAACTCATTGGCTGGAACGTAAGTCTAGATAGGAGTCCTTAGGCATGTCAATCTGGATTTTGTCTGACTCGTCTTTCAGGTGATCCGTCTCACTCCAAGCGTATTCCCCAATCTGATTCAGTGACACGAGTTCAAAAACATCCGGTTGAACCATCTAGCGAACGAGATGTACCTGTTTCACCTCCGGAGCACGTTCCTGAAGTGCATGCTCCCACTGTCATCCTGTCTAAGGAACAAAGAGCTGTGCTAGAAATGGTGAAGAGAGGGGAAAATGTCTTCTTCACCGGATCTGCTGGTACAAATGTTGGCTCTTTGCATCCCGAGTGAAAGCTGAGTTTTATTAGGGACAGGAAAATCAGTCTTGCTTCGCGCCATCATCGATGCTTGTGGAGGGAGAGGGTGTGCTACCCTTGCTGTTACCGCATCCACTGGCATCGCTTCGGTAAACATTGGTGGTACAACACTGCATTCGTGGGCCGGCATCGGCATTGGACAAGAAGACGCAAAGAAAATTGCAGGCAAATTGCTTGGTCAGGAGAAGTTACGAACTGTGCTTGATCGCTGGCGAAGGGTAGAGACACTTATTTTGGACGAAAGTACGGGATTTTTTAAAGCGTGTGTTGCTTGCTAATGTCTCTTGTATCTAGTATCTATGATCGACGGTGTTCTTTTTGATAAGCTTGTGAGCATCCGTCCGAAATTCAACGTGTAGCGCTAACAGATATAAAGGAAATCGTAGCTCGAGTGCTAAGGAACACCGATAAACCCTTCGGTGGAATACAGGTTATGCAAACTATCTCAGTTACACCTCAGGAGGCTCACACCATCGACAGCTTGCCCTATCCGGTGACTTTTCCCAGCTGCCACCAGTTCCAGACCGTGACAAAAACGGCGACCCCATACCGCCTATCTTTGCTTTTGAGGCAAAGAGTTGGAGCCAGTGTATTAAGTGTCCTGTCATGTTAACGAAGGTATTTCGGCAAAAAGAGCAAGGTATTTGTTATCTTTCTAAGGAATGACGAATACAAAAAGTTATTACCAACAGAATTTGTGGACATGTTAAATGACATGCGCTTGGGGAAACTGGATAATCGTGCCATCCAAGCTTTCCGGAGCCTCTCCAGACCTTTGCATTACGAGGACGGGATCGGACCAACGCAACTGTATTAGCATATTTTCGTCTCTCTAAACGTGTGTTGACTGCATTTCAGATACCCGACTCGGGTTGAAGTTGACCGCGCAAACGGATCGAGGCTGCGCGCACTTTCTGGTCAAGCGATGCAGTACAATGCTACCGATGTGCCGGGTACTGATTCGAGCGGAAACCGGGTCTCTGAGCAACAAACGGAGAAACTGCTAGGGCGCCTTGTCGTTCCGCAGATTATTCAACTGAAGGTTTGCTCGGTCATCTCATTAAATAATACCTCCTCAATGCAATATAGGTTGGTGCCCAGGTTATGCTAATCAAGGTATGTTTTAAAGTTTGTCGCTTTTTTCTGGAATTGAAGTTCACTTGTTCAGAACATGGTACAAGGGCAGTTGGTTAACGGTTCGGTTGGACAAGTTGTCAAATTCTGCACTTCTCAAGAGGCAATGCGAAATAAGATGGAGATCGCTACAGAAGAGGGATTGCGTGGATCCGAGCGTGACCCAGGACAGTCTGCCGCGAAGTATGATGGCTCGCTGTGGCCTGTCGTTCGGTTCACAAACGGGAGGGAGTTGCTCTGCGTACCAACTGATTTTACAGTGGACAATGCTTATGGAGAGATGGAGGCTAAACGCCGACAGGTTCGCTGTGCATTCTTATCGCGATGACTGCTTGTTGAGGGTATTTCAGATTCCCCTGATCCTTGCGTGGGCATTGAGCGTTCACAAGTCTCAGGGACAAACGTTGGAACGCGTGAAGGTGGACTTGAGTCGGACCTTTGAGAAAGGTCAAGGTTGGTGCTATTCTCGTAACTAGCCTGAAAGTACTGCCTGACTCCACGCAGCTTACGTAGCCCTCTCCCGGGCGACGAGTATGAAGACTCTGGAAGTCCTCAGTTTTGACCCCAGCAAGTAAGCCAATCGAAGTCATAGACTTGGACGATTCTTAGTGACAATACCCAGAGTAATGGTTCACCCACGAATTCTAGCCTGGTACAAGGATCTCGAACAACAGTTATTGACGAAGGAATTTGATGGCACCGGTGATGAATGGTTCGACATGGACACTGACCAAGAGGCCTACTGGGGTTGACATGTGCTGGTTTTATTGCACGGTATCCATCAAGCTTGACTTATACATACGTACACGAGCATCTTGTATTCTTTCTCGTTCACATGCGTGCCGTCTGAATGTTTTGACCGCACAGCCGACGTTGTGCGTGCTCACCACCCCACGCTGCATGCTTCTCGACCTATGAGCAACAATCGACGGTATTATGCAGTGCGCATTGGACGCGAAGGTCCACGCATATATGACAACTATGCCAGGGTGAGCAGCTTTCCAACACGTCAAAACCCTTTTCGATGACCGCTGAGGGCCTTTCCAGTTCGCAGCTGCAGTGGGCGTCATTTTTCGCGATTTCAATGAACAGGTCCTCAACTCCATTTTTCAGACACTCGGGCTCAGTGGGTCCAGTGGCAAAGGATTTGACAGCATCCACGACGCCCAAGAATGGCTGATGGGGTACCAGTTTGGTTTATTGCCCGTGACTACCATTCATACCACCAGTAAGCAGTGTGGCCGAACGTTCTTGGGCGGAGCTAGGATATCTCACGTTGGCGTTTCGTCTTCGTGTCCGACTGCTAGGCATCAACGTGAACGTGAACTTGTCCGATGGAACAAGTTCCAATGCGGGAAGCTCGATGCCGCCACAAACGGCTATCGCTCCCCCTCAAGCTTTTCCCAATAACATCTCTTCCCGGTTCGACCAAATGCAAGGAGTAAAAGTTGAACCTCCCCCTCCTCCCGCAGCAGAACCCGCCATCGAACTCTCAGGGGAGCAGAAGAATATCCTGAAGCTGGTCAAGTCTGGCAGAAACATCTTTTTTACTGGACCAGCTGGTGATGCCCGTGTTTTGAGAACCACATGGATTGGTGGGTTTACCGTCATTTACAGGTACAGGAAAGTCGGTACTCCTCCGGGCCATAATCAGCCATCTACGTTCGGTACATAATATTGATATCGGGATCACTGCTCCAACTGGAATTGCTAGTTTGAACATTGGCGGGCAGACGATCCATTCTTGGGCGGGCATCGGGTATGGGAAAGAGCCACTGGACGATCTGAAGTTCCGTCTAAGTGGCTTTGCAAAGCAGCGGTGGATTGCAGCCAAGGCTTTGATAATCGACGAAGGTCAGTCTATCTCTTGCGAGATCACAGAATGATGTTTATATGCGTCAGTGTCAATGTTGGACGGGCGTCTATTCGACAAATTGGTAGGTGTTCTAGTTCTCTCAGAAACTCGATCGATGGTCCACATACAGGATGTAGGAAGCCATTGCGCGTTTCCTGCGACGGGATTCTCGCCCGTTTGGAGGTATCCAGGTAAGTTCAGATGCGACAAATCCCATCGTCGGAACAGTAAATTGATACCTTTTCAGCTCATCGCTTCAGGCGACTTCTTCCAGTTACCCCCGGTACCCGAGCAGGATTCGACAAGTAAAATCGATGCTACATTCGCATTTCAAGCTCGAAGCTGGCGTCGGTGCATAGACCATACGGTCACGCTCACCAGGGTTTTCCGTCAAAAAGATAACAGTAGGCTAATCTCCTGAACACACCACTTCAACCAGATTGACACTTTCCTAGTCTTTATCGAAATGCTCGCCTCAATGCGAACTGGCATCCTAGAGGACCATCATATAGAGGAATTTCGGAAGCTTTGTCGTAACATTTGCTATGATGATGGCATCAACCCAACGCTGTTGTATGTCACGCGTTCAATTCAAAGCATTGTCTTTATCCTCTTTCCATCTAGATTTCCTCTCAAAGGCCAAGTGGAGCAACACAACCTCGAATGCCTGAACAAACTGGAAGGCGATGCAATAGTGTATAACGCGATGGACGCGCGTGGACATGATATGTATGGCCACCGCCTCACAACCTATCAGGTGGAGACGTTGCTCGAAAGGGTAATGGTCTGTCCCAAAAAAGTTCCTTTAAAGGTGGGGGCTCAGGTAATGTTACTTCGTGTACGTTTCGTTTCGTTATCCATTCTGTTTCCTCACGTTTCAGCGAACCTAGAACATGCTACAAGGAGTGCTCGTCAACGGGTCACTCGGCAAAGTCATCGAGTTTATTAGCGTCCACGAAGCGCAAAACCGATTCATTGCCATGGCCGAATTGGGACGGAAGGAAGGCGAGAAATCTGTCATCGTGCATCCACCAGACGCCATGGAAGACCAGCCTGGCCTCGTTGCACTCGACTATCATGTGTTCAAGAAGGACCAGCTCTGGCCCCTGGTCCAGTTTACGAACAGCAAACTTCTCCTGTGTTCACCGGTCGAGTTCACAGTCGAGGGACTGAAAAGCAACGTCGAGGCCCGGCGGCTTCAAATCCCGCTCGCGCTCTCCTGGGCAATGTCCATACACAAATCGCAAGGACAGACGCTCAGCCGAGTCAAGGTGGACTTGGCTCGGATATTCGAAAAAGGCCAAGGTGAAATGGTTCCACTCCATTCCGAGGCATTCTATTGATCGGGTTGTACCTTCTTGCTTCTATGGTTGCTCGTGACGCAACCATGCTCATTCAGCTTATGTCGCTATTTCGCGGGCTACCAGCATGGAAGGACTAGAGATTGTCAACTTTGACCCCGACAAGTAGGTCCAAGGTAGCTCGTCGTCTTGCGCTCTTGCTTACTTGCTCTTTCCGAGGGTCATGGCTCATCCAGAGGTCATCAAGTGGCAGAAGCAATGGGACAAGGAGAGATATCAAGAAGAAGAGATGGATAGTGACTGGGCTGTGTCACAATGGCACGATTCGTTCCACGAATAGGGACTTGACACATCTGTTCTCTATTAATGAATACAAGATATCATAACTCCGTCTAAAGACCGATAAATTTACAAGAATCCAAGAGAAATGCTACAAGTTGGACGATGTATCGCTACGCTGATGTGTTGAGGTATCACCCGCAGCCGGAGGAGACGTACAGTTAGAATGCAACGACAGTGCGGACGGTGAGGGCGGTGGGGAAATCAAGATATGTGGCTCTGCCAAAATGTTTGTATTCTCGGGTGTTGACTCTTCGACAGGACGAGGTGAAATGGGAGGGATGTCCATCGTTGGCTGGGTGGGCGATATTGGATTACCAGACCGAAGTGAAGGGTGGATACTGTATGCTGGTCGTGGTGGCAGCGGTGGCGCAAAGTCCTCACTTTGCCGAGGTGATAGCGATCGGGGAGGAATGGTTCCCACCTTGGTGTGGGATGAACCGTAGTGGTACACCAGTGTTGGCTCTCCAGGTGGGGCTTCAGGCAACGGGGGAGAACTGCTTGGAACTGGATCATCGAAGAGTTGCGAGGTGTTTTGAATTAAGATGTCCATCCTCGTATCCTTTGGAGAATAGGGTCAGCGTCTTGTGGAACTTGACAAGGAGGTGAAGTACCTTGATATTCTGGATGCTGAGCAGATCTCCTCCCTTCGGCATGTCCTCTTCGCCGAATATAACAGTGGCGAACACGATTGCCAAGTTTCTGATATCCATTTTGTTTTTCTCTGAGAATGCAGCAACCCGCCCAAGGTGTTCCACTATGGCTCGGAGCGTTTCTCGATGAATAGTCGGCAACCTACGAATCTTGGAACGCGTTTGAGCTATGGAGCTGGGGTCTCCGACTTGACGTGTAACATGAGCAGTGATAAGAAAATGTTGCAGGAAAACAGTTTACCTCGGCCTTCTGTGTGTTCGGTCCGGTCCGAGAGAGAATACTTGAACAAGGGCTCTGGTAACTCGCGCAGATATAACTAGTGGACCGGGTCAGGGAATTGTGATGCGCAAACAGAAGGCTGACCTTCAGGAGCGAAGAAACAGCATACACATCATCCGTCAATCGGTTGAATTTGAAGGCAGCCTCATTTCTTTCTATCTTATGTTGCAACTGTGTTTTGTCAGCATTATTTCGCGGAGGAAATAATCAAGCACACATCTTGTACAACAGCGTGACGCCCTGACACCTGAAGGGTTTGGAGTCAAGGCTAGGTGTTCGGAAATAAAAGAAACGACATCTTACGCGGTAAATACCTTCTGATTCAAGACCCCTTTCGTCAATTTCTTGTATGCACAGTCGGACAATCTTCGGAATATCTGTTTCTCCAAGACCTCGGGAGGTTGCATAATCCACCAGACTGATACCGAATATCAGGTCGCTACACTCTCCTACGTTATAGTTATAATATAGTACGGGCTTCGGAATCAGGGACGTCAAAGCACGGGGGATATGAGTTGTGACGAGGGATACATCTTTTTCGGGTGAGATCTTTGTAACCATTGACCTCGCGTGTTCGGAGAGTTGTGTCTGTGTCACGGTAGTTGCGCTGTGAGCCAGTAAGTGTCATGTCCCATGATGGGAGGAAAGGATGCGAACATCATGTTGTCGGTATATTTTTCCAGTACATTTTTGACAGTGCTCGAATAATCACGAATGAAGTTCTCCAGGCTCTGGATTTCCATCAGAATGACAGATAACAGGAATGCAGTCTCATACCGTGTAAGCACTTTCCAGTATCTTCGATCGGCGAAGTCGCAGGGTTTCTAGCCAGTGAATCCCTTTGCGGTATTCCTTGTCTGAAATAAAACTTGAACAAGTTGATGGGATAACTACACAGGGATGGTACTGACCAGCCTCATCGGCTTCACGTTTCGCGCGAACTGCACGAAGCGCACTGTTCTCGGAACGCACACCCAGTGTCTCCTTGACTGTAGAACCCTTATCCAGCAGTGTCATAAACTGATTGAGGTGTTTCTTACCTGCAGACAATTAGCCTCAAATGTGCACATTAGACAACATTTGCATACCATGTTGGGCGAAATCGGAAAATGTCGTGCCAGAACTCGATGGAGAACGGGCACGCGCCACATTTGTAGTCCCCGAGGGCCTCCGATCGAGGGGTCGGAGAGGCTGGGGTGCAGCTATAGCGGGTCTCGAGGGTAAGACTGGATTTGAACGAGAGTTGGGTATGGAGGTCCCCCCAGGTTCAACATACGTCACACTCGAGGGAGGCTGGAGTGCGGAGGCTGCAGCGAGCTTGTGATCCTGATCGTGGGTGAGCCAGACGAGCGAGTTGAAAGTGGGACACTTCACCTCCACTTCTTGACACTTCTTAAGGTAAGTGCGCTTCAGCTTCGGTAAGGTGTTCTCTGCATAATCCGAATACGCGGAGGAAGATTCCTTGAGGTTTTCCTTGATGCGTTTACGCGTGCGATCTTGGGTTTCCTGGTCCGATAATGCCACTCAGCTGCGATGATCACACGGCAAGAAAGAAGATGCACCTTTAGTGCCAACAGATTGTTCACAGCATCTACAGTGAGGGTCGAGAGGAATGCTTGTCTCGTTTGTGCTTCTGTGTTGCAAGTGAATTCACGCTGTCAGGGTTGGGTGCTGTATGGATGAACAGACCTCTTTCTATGTTATCCCTGATTTCGGCCCACGCTCGACGAGCTGTGCTCATATCTGTGCGATCATCGAGAAAGACATCAATGGACTTTGTTTTGCGATGCAGCTTGAGCAGAGATTCGACGCTATGACGGACGCGTCGTGATTCACGCAGAAAAGTAATGCAAGACCCGCTTACTAAATTTCTTCTATACGCTTCCTGACGTGTTCACATTAAATCTCGGGGGTGTTATCACGCTGTGTGCGGGAGCACATACCTTTCCTGGAAGAAGTTGAGAAACGAGTCTGTAAGGACCTTGAGATGGTGTTCAAACAAAGGTAACGGGCCAGATTGGACGGATGGTTCTGAGCCTGATGGCCGCGACTGCACCACGGGATCAAACGAGTCTGTCGTCGACATGATGGACGTCCTGTACATACAATTAATCTCCCAGTCCTCCTGACGGGGGAGACCAACTCTGCAAACATGTACACACAATGCACACACTATCTACATCCGCAGCTTCTTCTCCATCTCCGAGTGCAGATTCAGCGGCAAACCCTGCTCCATTCCTAGTGGCAAAGTCAGCAACGTCGCAACAGCTCGCAATCGCGGACACCAACCAAGGAAGATGTCTGCTGGATCCAAGGTCTCATCCCTACCCATCAAGATATCGAGGTGCATGTTACTTCGACCCATGCCCGGCATATGCGGGTTCTGCGCACACGCCATCAGCAGGGATTGCGTCATGACCACGCGAGCTTACCACAGCGACGATCTTGCGTTCCATGAGTAGACGTGCTGGTGCATGCACCCCATGCAGGTTGCGCAGCATCGTCAACTTCAAGTTGTCCTGCGCCTCCTCCCACTTGGACTCCGTTGAATGATACGAAAAAGAACAGGCAGGCGGGTACTCACATGCGAGAGACGATGCTCGACATCGCCCCGCGATTTCGTTTCTGCGGCGATGCTGCGTGGGCCATATTGGAGGGTGTCATGCAGTCCGAGACTGTTGGCTTTGGCGGTGAGCGAGGCGGACTTTTGTTCTGCGGGTGGTACGAGGCGCAAGGAGGGCTCCTGTGATGGGATACGCGTTAGGACGGGCTAGGTGGAGACGGGGAGGGGACGTGCCATGGTAGTAGGGAGGTGAATGACGCGTACCTGGAGACGATCGCGTGACACGATTGTGACCGAGGTGTGACGTCTCCCCCACATCAAAGCTCCTTGGTACCGACCGAGCACATATAAAAGTAGTTCACATCACTCCAGCGCTCTCTCATCCTTCTTCCCCTCCTCTCTGATCATTAGCCTCGCGAATATCACCACACCTCGCCTCTGTAGTCGACCTGCAATCATTAAAGTATAGTACTCTCTAACTCCATGTCCACTAGGCAACCACGGTCCTCCAGCATCCCAGTCCGGGGAGCGTTCCCAACTTCCCCCACTCGACATATAGAATCAGTAATCTCCATACCCCCCTCTACTGGCCCAACCCACTCTCGCTCTAGGCCTCGCATAGCCAGCCAGGCATTACCTCTGCGCAACTCCCCCGGAACTATAGGCATCCCACACGGTGTCCGTGGAAGTGGCTCTATCATCTCTAGTCCCCCAACTCGGCCTACCTCTCGTTCCTTCACTTACCCCTCAGTTCTATCCGCGCGGAGTAGCATATCCCCGTACACCGTTTACGAACCTCGCGTGATCAGGGCTGACTCAACTCGCTCGACCGATGCAGTATGCCCCAATAACTCATCTACGTCATCTGGCTCGCCAACTCGTACAAGGCGGCCAAGTTCTGCTGGAATCAGGGCCCGCAGTGCGCAACGGCCTTCCGTCGCGCACATCCCTACTTCCACAGAAACAGCTCCGTTTCCTCGTCCTGCTTATCTAGAACATTCCGCGCTTCGGCATTTGTTGCGGACAGAACCGTCGACATTGATTCCTCCCCGGAAAGTAGATCCTATCGTGAGACCAGATCTCATGGGACCAAGACGCGTACGACGGTCTCCGTCATATGATAGCGACGAAGACGACATGAGCCCTGCACGCGAGGTTCGGAAAAGCACGCCATCTCCTATGACCGCATCGTCGCCAACCTTGCTATTACCCACGCGCTGGTGCAATGAATACAGAAGCCCGAACCTTAGCGTATGCGGAGATGGCCGAGAACTAATTTATCAGGGTGAGCTACTGCTACTCAATCGTTCTTCTTAGAAGTGACCCGGCCTCCAGGAGCATCCGGAGGATCCGACAAAGATGCGGCAGCGGCCCGTACTGCCGTTCCCGTCCCACCCGCATGCGGAATATTTTACTACGAAGTAGAGATCACTAGCAAAGCTTCGAAGAGGCACGTTTACCTTTCCCTGTCGTGCTCTCGTTCTGATCTTCTTCACTCAGTCGCATAAGCGTAGGGTCCGCCATTCCCTTGCTAGTCGATATGCAATTAACAATACGTAACCCCCAGCTTCATCGCTCGTGACGTCAAAGTATCACGCCTCCCGGGATGGGAAAAGAATTCTTGGGGATATCACGGTGAAAGCGGCACTGTATGTTCTGGGGACAAGAATGGCACACCGTTTGGCACTACGTTTGGGGGTAAGCATCGCTAGTTGCGAAGAATCGAACAGATTTCCAACACTTTTTCTAGTCGGTGATGTCATTGGCTGTGGCATCGACTTCACCCAGAATAAGATATTCTACACTAAGAATGGCTCTCTTCTCGGTATGCCCAACTCGGTTCTGGCTGCTCTCGTGACCAATAGATGTTTCCAGGCCCTGTGTTCGAAAATGTTGGTAAAGATTGCGACATTTTCCCCGCTGTCGGACTCTGCTACACTAACGAATCTATTCATGTCAACTTTGGACAAGAGGCCTTCAAGTTTGATATAGAAGATCATGTGCTTCAACAACGCAACTCTGTCTGGGCCAAGATCCAATCTACGCCCTTGACGTGGCCCGCAGAGAAGCTTCGCTCGCATGACGCACCTACTTTTGCCAATACTACTGGCACTATCACCGATTCAAGCGACAAGGTTCCGCTCAATGACCTCGTCTTATCTTACCTGTCGCATCACGGTTACGCACGCACAGCTCGGGCGTTCGAGTCCCAATGTCGCGCGCGTGGTGGGCTCTCTACTCGTGCGTCGTCTGTCACAGTTGCACCCGAACCCACGACGGTCACACCAACATCCACGGATGACTACGTCATGGATATGGATATTGGTGATGGTCCTTCGACCGCTTCTGTATCAGGGCCAGCTGTCTTGACTCCGATCCCGATTGACGACATCGAGCTCCGTACTCAAATTATCCAATCCGTCGTCTCTGGTGATGTGGACGCTGCACTCGCGGCGACTCGGAAACACTTTCCGCTGGTGCTACAGGCAGACGCAGGGCTTATGCTATTTAAACTTCGGTGCAGGAAATTTGTCGAGCTCGTGCTGGAGGCAGCGGAATTGAAGAAGAAAATGACAGCAGAGGAGAATGAGATGAACGTGGAGGGATGCGGACCTGTGTCCAGATCCGCATCTGGGTCGGTTCTGGAATCTGTGAGTGAGGACACAGTGGGTAGCGATGGTGGGGTGATGGTGGATGGGATGGGTATGGATATCGATGACGGCGAAGCGGAAGTCAATGGGCGAGACATGAACGCGCACGCACAGATGAGCATGCCACCAAGCAGTGCACCCATTGCCATCAGACCCAGTCGTAAGCCCTCTGTCGCCTCGTTCTCTTCTACCAGCAGTTGGGCTGGTGCGACGGCTGCACAGTATGGATCTGCCCTCGAGAAGGCCGTTGCGTACGGCCAGGACTTGGAGTCCGACTACAAGCATCGCGCGGAAGTCCGCGCGATATTCAAACGGACGTCAGTGATCATGGCTTATGATGATCCATTGCAGGCCGGTGGGGATGCAGCCGAGGTGGCGGGGCAGGCTGCGAGGGTGACACTGGCTACGGAGCTTAATCAAGCTATTTTGCGTAAGCCGAGTTCACCAAGCCTGGGGCGACGAGAACTAAATGACTTGTATAGAATCCCAAGGACGTCCGGCACAACCTCTGCTTGATCGGCTATACCGCCAAACTGCCGTGTGTCTTACCCAACTGGCGCTGATGGGCAACGGTGCTGCAGCATTTGCTGATATGCCCAAAGAATTTTTGGATTCTTAGCGGCGCAGTCGGCGTTCGCTGGGGTCTTTTGGCAGTGGGGGCAAAGTCGTCGAGGACACTGTAGTTTAGTGTAATCTTGTACATTAGCTTGTGTGAACCCAACTCTTGCTTGACAAGCTCAGTGTTTCTGGCGCACTCAAGGCATCGAGTCACGTTGCATCTGTAATTGCAGTATAGTGTGTACGATAAGGATACAAGGATACGGACAGCAGTAAATGGACCAAGGACGACAAAAGTGGGGATTTGATGTGGGTACTTGAAGTCGTGCGTTGGGAAAGTGTCAGTATGAATGCTATGCGACGGTAAAAGATTCTCCGCATCCGCAAGCATCCTCGATATTAGGGTTATTGAAAACAAACTTGGAGCTGTCAAAGGACGGAACGTGAGCGCATGCGGCCGTTCGCTGAGACAGTACGTCATTACCTCAGCGCGTCCTCCTTCCAGTCCATCTCGCTGCCAATAATGGAGAACAACGCTTTACTGTCTATGAGCACTCGCACGCCGTCTTGTTCGACGACTTCGTCGAATTTCCCGGGCTTGTCGACGTATTCTAGATGATAGGAAAGGCCAGCACAGCCCTTGTTGCGTACCCCAATGCGTATGAGTTGGGGCGTCGGACCATTGAGAAGCGCGCGTAACCGGAGCACGGCTTCTGGTGTCTACCAAACCAAACCAGATCAGCCATGGTGCATTGGGATGGAAAAAGGCGAGTGGAAAAACGTACGACGGAGAGGGCTGCCTTGGTCGACCGGATGGTCGGTCTCGGTCGTGGGGCTTTCGGGACGGGTGGAGGGCGTGCGGTGACTTGAGGGGATGCGACATCGGCGGATACGGTTTCACCGGTGGGTACGACGATGGGCGGAGCGTCTTTGAAAAGAGGGGGCTGCTGAGGCGAACGGCGCTGTCTCGTGTCCGGTATGGAGGGAGGGTGTGAATGGGGAGAGGAGAGGGCGGACATCATGACATGGCGATGGAGGGGAGAGTGGCTGGCGGTGGAGAGGGACGAGCGGGCGAGGGAGGACAACATGGGCGTCGACCGGGACGACGTCGAAAAGCGGAAACATATGTATCTTTGGGGATGACTAATCACGACATGGACACATCCACAGACGTTGATTGGCTGAGGATCCAAGTGTTGTGCTTACGTGCTGTGTTGATCAGACTCCACCATGTCGACCATACTCGCGACTCAGGTCAGAAAGCACACCACTGCACGACCGACCAAAGCAGCCGGGCGTTACTGGAAGGGAAAGGCGCCAAAGGGCGTCGCAGAGGTCTCTTCAGACTCTGAGGAGGAGGAAGATCAAGTACAAGTACAAGAAGAGGGCGACATTCCAATCGGCGCCGAAGAAGACTTTACCAAAGAGGAGGAGGAGGAATCACTACCAACACGGTTGACCGAGACAAAGTCTGCACGCGCGCTCAATGTCTCACTCAAAGACGTCAGCATCTCCCGAGATGGCAAGGTCATTGTCGCAGGTCGCGAAGAGTCTGGCAGAACGCTCATGGAAGAAGGTATGTCGCGGAATGCACACACCCTATTCTTTTCTCACTAGTCGTGTCATGTAGAAGAGTCGGAAGAGCTTGAGGAGGCTCAGGCTCAGGTACAGGAAGAGGAGGAGGCGAGCTTTCGCACAAACGCTCGTGGTTTATTGCTAACAATGTTACTCAGTCGAGCGAAGAAGAGTCCGAGCCAGAAGAAGAAGAAAAGCCCAAACTCCTATTCAGACCCGTATTTGTCCCCAAGTACGCTATTACGCATCCCCGTATTCCTCGATTGTTAACCTCACCTATGCTACAGACGCGGCCGCGTGACCATAGCAGAGAGAGATACGATCGCTCAGGAAGCGGAAGAGATGCAAAGACAAAAGGAACTTGCTACTGAACAGCGCAAGAAAGAGAGCCATGATTTGGTCGCCGAGAGCATTAGAAGAGAGCTCGCAGAGAGTACGTCTTTTATGATTCATTCGGTACTGGATAACTAACGATTTGTGTAGAGGAGAAAGAGGACCTCATTCCTGACGTAGATGATACCGATGGGCTTGACCCAGAGACAGAGTTTGAGGCATGGCGTTTGAGGGAGCTCGCGAGAATCAAGAAAGAGAAAGAAGAGGAGCTCCGGCGTGAGGAAGAACGAGAGGAGGTTGAACGTCGGCGTGCACTTCCTGAGGAACAGCGGTTAAAGGAAGATTTGGAACATGCCAAGAAGCTCAGAGAGGAAAAACCAAAGGGTCAACAGAAGTTCCTCCAAAAGTATTGGCACAAGGGAGCCTTCCATCAGGTGAGTACTTGCGGGCGTATCTTTTGGATACACGTAGTGATCGATGCATCCACAGGATGACGAGATCCTCAAGAGGCACGATTACACCGAAGCGACGGGATCTACAATCGATGTATCTGTTTTGCCAAAAGTGATGCAGGTCAAGAACTTCGGCAAGCGCAGCAGGACCAAATATACACACCTCCTGGATCAAGATACCACTGTGGGAAATGGTGGCTTTGGAGGTACAAGTTCCGTCAAGTCAGGTGGTCATTCTACCGAAGGCGGAGGTTGCTTCCTGTGTGGTGGGCCCCATCTTAAGAAAGGTAAATTATCCATTCGCCGTGCCTGCCCTTGACTTAGGGACTCTTGAGACTGTCCTCAAAATACTGGTCTTCCTCCTGGTCGAGGACCCACAGCATCCAGAGCTCAAGGTGGGATAACAAGCAAGCAGGGTAGGTGGGATTCCTGGCGTGATAGGGAGGATACGGTTCGGCAGGACGTCCGAGATCGTCGGTCTCCAAATCGGGATAAACCGCGGCGCCTAGATAACGACCGTGTGGAAGGATGGCGAAGAATGGACCATGGCTACCGCGACTCTCGAACTGGCAAGTCACACCCACGTTCGCGGTCCCGCTCGCCGCATCGAGATAAACGGTCAGCTGTAGATTACGATCGAGACAACTACAGGGAGAAGCGTCGTCGTGTAGATTGAATGTAAGTCCACTTTGACCTATAAACGTGTATTGCTGTGAGGCTGGAAGGTTCCGCTTGCCCTTGTGATGCAGCCTATTTATGGCATGTGCAATTGCAGATCACCGTACTTCACCCGCGATTCCTATTTCATGTGGGTCGGCTCAGTTCCTGTGACATCGATCGTTATCGATGAGATCAAAGAATCTAGGTTTCCGTCCCCACTAAAAGCGCCTTCCTGTGCAGATGGTCCGTTATAAACCCGGTTGGCAGGACTCTCACTGTGAGGACCTGTCACGACAACACGGTGAGCTATCCCTCTTGGACTGATTTGCGTACCTTCAACCACGCTCCAAGGTATTGCTAGATCATGGATCTTTTCATGCGTGGAGTGGCCCTTGCGGCATCAGAGGACGACGTCAAAGTCGAGCTTGCAAAGATACTGCACAAACCACCGTTCCCACTCGAGCCTCCACTGAACTTTGACGTTACTCTTTTTAAGAAACATAACTCGCGCGGCAAAGTGGGCATTCTTACTCTGCCAAACGAGCGTGCGGGCCACGTCTTCCTGCACGCCTATGGTACGAACGGTGTGCCGGTCAAAGGCCCTAGAGTACTGTTTTCCCCGAGTGACAAACCTTTGAACGAAGGGAAAGTGGCCATACTGAATTCCAGACCGTGGATGGACCCACAGCGACTCAAGATGGAGAAGGAGCAGCGCATTCGAGAGGGCAGACCTTATCCACTCAAGTCGTATGCCTTTGGCCGTTTCCTCAACGATGGGTCGTTTTCATCCGAGTTTGTCGTCAAAGGATCGGCTGACATTGCTTGCGATCTTGAGCGTCGTATGGTGCGCTTTACACTTCGCAAGCAAGGTCAACGCTCCGACTCAGATGACGATTACGTCACCCTCATGATCAACATGGACCTAAACCCGGAACCTTCCACAATCGTCTCCTACCCACCCAAGTCAATCGATTCTATTATCGAGAGCAGCGCAGCTCAAGAGCCTATCATTTTCATGCAAGCCAACACATTCCCGTTGTTCGCCATCGAGACATCCCCACCCCCTTATCTCAATGCCCAAACCGACACTCGGCGCTCGCAAGGGCTCATCCCCGACGTCCCGATGCCCACAGGTTGCTTCAGTCTTGTGTGCACGTTCGCCGACGAAGACGACAAGGAAGCGTTCGTCTACGCAGCTCGGACCCGATTTCAGCTCCGTTGCACGCGACAGGCTGCCGTACACGTCCGCGACAACATCGCGACGCACCACGATGGAGTTGCCAACGTCGAGTTTCTCAAGGACCTGCCATTCGAGCTCGCGTTCGAGCTCGAGAAGGCGATGACGAACTGGACCCTGATTCCCGTCGAGGTGAGGTCTTTGCGGGGTGAGCTGGATCGCCTCTGCCACGACCAGGGGGACGCAGCAGCTCCGATCTTTAGGCGCTTTATCTCTCTTTTGGAGGACGAAGGGAGGGAGAGGAAGCCAAGGCGCAGACGTCGACGGAATCGCCCCACGCCGACGACGCTAGAGGGTCGTCTGCGGCACGCCACGGATCTCTACCTCGAAGAACAACAACGACCGAGGGGACGACTCGCTCCCGCACTCCCCAGCCCCGCCGTTTCCTACACGTATCACATGGTCCTCACGCCGACGCGTCACATCCTCGAAGGACCCGTCGCAGATCAGTCCAACAGCGTCCTGCGCCGGTTCGAACATCATGAATGCTTCTTGCGGGTGTCCTTCCAAGACGAGAACAGGTCGAAGCTTCGGCGGGACCTGGAAATGTCGATCTCAGATTTACTTGCGAAGCGGTATCGCCCTGTACTGCTCAACGGTTGCATGGTTGCAGGAAGGCGCTACCATTTGTTGGGATATTCCATGAGTGGTCTCAAGGAACACTCGCTGTGGTTTGTCACCCCATTCCATGACGAGCAGGGAAGATTGTTAGACGCGAAGTCAATTAGGGAAAGTCTCGTAAATGCTATCTCATGCTCTGAATACTTTCAGGACGCTGACGCACGACTCCACAGGGGGACTTTTCGCGCTTGTCACACCAGCCTGCCAGGCTCGGAGCACGTTGGTCTCAAGCGTTCTCAGCAACAGATCCTTCTATCGTTTTAGAGCCCGACGAGATCGACATGATCGACGACATCAGGTCTCCAGTAAACAAAGTCATGACGGACGGATGCAGCCCCATCTCGACGGAGCTTGCGCGTGCTATTTGGAGAGCGAACCAGCGGACGAAGAAGCGTCCCGCACGGGGCAGGACACCCTCCGCCTACCAGTTCCGTCTCGGCGGTGCCAAGGGTATGGTCGTGCAGGACCCCACACTCGAGGGCCGCGTCGTCTGTCTCCGGCCCTCGCAAGTCAAATTCGAGGCACCCGACCACCGGACGTTTGACATCCAGTCGACGTCTCTCCGACCCAAGGCCATGTTTTTGAACCGACCGCTGATCGTGCTCCTGGAATACCTCGGATCGAGCAGCGAGCACATCATCGAACTGCAGGATCGCTCGATCGACGAGGCGCAGTCTGTCCGACACTCGTTCATGAACGCATCCAAGGTGCTGCAGCAACACGGGTTGGGCATGTCGTTCCACCTACCCTCGCTGTTCCGCAACATGTCGACGATATTGAACTTGAAGATGTACGACGAGACGGACGAGTCAAATAGCTTGTACAATGATCTGGTCGCAAACGCGTTGCACTGCGCCGAGACGCACATCTTGCGCGAGCTCAAGTATCGTGCGCACATTGCAGTTCCGGGGTCGTTCACCCTCCTTGGCGTGTCTGATGAGTGGGACTGCCTGGAAGAGGGGGAGATTTTCGCGACGGTTCATGACGAGAAGACGGGGCTGTACCAAGAGATCACTGGGACAGTTGCGATCACGCGAAGTCCTCAGATCCATCCAGGCGACGTGCAGACCGTGACTGCCGTGCGAAGGGAAGAGCTGGAGCATTTGACCAATGTTGTGGTGTTCTCGTGCAGGTAGACCTTGACTTCTGTGGAACGAAAACAAGTTCCGCGTCGGCTAATTTGAATTGGCAGGGGCGACCGACCACTGTCGTCGTGTCTCGGAGGAGGGGACCTCGATGGCGATGATTTCAATTTGATTCTTGACGTCAGTCTTTTTTTTTTTCCTTTTTGGTACATGCTTTGTTTACTCAAAGGGCTGTAGCCGGAACTAATTCCCGAGATGAACCAGACCCCCGGTGAATATGTATCGCTGCCAATCAAGCGGACTCCACACCCGTGTGGGATTGAGGACGTGGTGGACTTTATCTTTGACTACGTGGGTGGAGCATGCGATCCATGTTATGTTCCCGCCCTAACGGCATCATAGATCGAAGCGGACCTTGTTGGACTCATCGCCATTTCGCATCTACGCTTTTCCGATCTGGCAGATCCCTCTTGCCCTGATTGCCTCAGGCTGGCAGAGCTCGCCTCGCAAGCGGTGGATTTTCCGAAAACGGGGACACCGGTCAAGTTCCAGGACCTGCCCAGGCAGCGAAACCGCGAGAAGCCTGATTTTCTCACTCGAGAGGGAGCTGCTTTGAATTCGGACAAGTACTACAATAGTCAGAAATTGCTCGGAGATCTGTTCCGTCGTGTCCCTGTCAAGGACTGGATGCCGCAGGAGTGGAACGAGATGCATACGCCGTCTGGAGGGGACATTGTCGAGCACGCACTGAGACAGGTTGAGTTATTTGGGCTCGGTCTGAGCCTAGCTGCACCGTCGGACGAGTTGCAAGAAGAAATAGACTATCTCCTGCAGGACTATTGCGAGCGGTTGCTTGCGATCGCACAGACGCACACGGTGTCGAAGAACAAGGACATTTACGTGTCAGAGTCGGAGCTTGTGAGTGGTACGATCATGGCGAACTGGCCGGACCACCACCGGAGGAGGGAAGCGGTGGGCGCGATGAATTTACAGGTGGGTGTTTGGTGTGGAGATAGATCTCACGTCTGATGTGTGGAACAGACGCACGAACTGGTGCGTGCGGTGAGAGCGGAGATGCGGTTGAGTAGCACGGCGGGACATGAGAAAGAGGACGATGAAGAGTATACGGACGACTGGGGCGACTGGGACGACGACGAAGGGGACTATTATCGAGAGACGCGTCAGGTCGCGGATATGTTCAAGCGGGCATGGGCAGCGTGGTGCGCGGCGGAGACGGCGCTGAGGGAGGAGCCGGCGTCGTATGGGCCCCAGAGTTTCGGGCTGATCGCGTTGGGGCGGATGCTGGAGCTGATCAAAGCGGCGCGACAACTGGTGTGACGCGGATCTCGGGTGGAAAGTTCCGTGCAACGTGGAGGCGGGATCTTCCGAGTATCTGCCCCGCTATATTGTCACATACATCACATTCCAAACATGGTAGTCATCGTGATTTCAGAAAGGGAGGGTCCTTCTGAATGAGGAAATCATGAATGCTTCGATGTGACGGCGTGAAGGGGTGTATCCTCTGGAGATATAAAGCGCGTCGGAAAATGGACGCAACTCATCTCCCACCGCCATGTTCTCCCTCGAATTCGATCCCTCCTTCGATGGTCCGCTCATCCCAAACAACGACCAGTGGCCCGTCTTCGACGAGGTCGTCATGTTCTCCCCCATCTCCACCTCCTCGTCCCTCACCACCCCCTCCCCCTCCATCCAATCCGACCCCCTCCCGCCCGCGTTCCCATCCTCGGCCTCCCTCGTGGCCATGACCATCCCCCCTTCCCGCGCCTCCCCGCGTAACAAGAACCCCAATCACATCCCACGTCCAAGGAACGCGTTCATGCTCTTTCGCTCCGCCTTTGCCGCTGCCCAGAAGATCAGCGCCAACATCGAGCACGACAACCGCCACATCACCCGCATCATCGCCCACTGCTGGAACCGTCTCTCCGAGCCCGAAAAGCAGATCTGGCGCGACAAGGCAGCAGCCGAAAAGGCCCAACACGCTGAACTATATCCCCACTACCGCTTCAGGCCCGTCGGACGCGCCAAGAAGCCCAAGAAGCGCAAGGTCCGCAGGAACGGCGTCGAGGACGTCAAACGCTGCGAAACACTCGCTAATCTAGTCATGGCCGGCAAATACGGCCGCGAGTTGGAGCGCGCCTTGAACAAAATCCAAGGGGAGCGCGCTGACGAGGAACATCCTCTTGACGCCGGACTGGACGTGTTTTCCCCAGATGAAACATGCGGCGCGCTCTTTGACCTTGATCCTCCCGTGCGGGGTCCAGGGGCCCACGACGTTCCCCCATTTCGCAGCCCCTTGCTGCCCCCCGCCAGGACACCCCCGAAACAGGTGCCCGACCAGAACTTGATGCCACAAGTGAGCCACCTAACGTGTATGTTCATTGACCCGAATAGGTTTCAGGGCATGAG
>JBBPOB010000006.1:0-98323 GCA_038091275.1 Tylopilus subfusipes
AACGTACTCCTGAAACCGGTCTTGACCAAGTATATCTTGGGCACGCGTACAACTATGGTGGTCTTCGTCCTCCTCGTCCTTCAGCCTGAAGAACCGATCAAAATCCTTCATGAACTCCTTCCCAACGATACCAAGGTCTGGAGAAAATGGAAGGAGACCGTCGTGCGACGACTCCTCAATAAGGAGAAGTTCGAGTTCGTTGAGGCAGACTGGGAGGTAGACGAGTTCAACCAACAAGAGAGATCCCTGCTCCATACGCTGTACGGCGATGCTGAAGCAGCTTACGGTGGTTACCGTCAACATGTTGCTTCCGCTGGCAAGTGAACCTTTTTTCCCTCTTTTCCCGAAGAACGCTGCCAAAGGTACTAAAAGTGATCGTTTACGACCTGTGCATGTTGTTCATGATCACTCTCCATGCCTTTGCCCTTCTCGCGGTTCTTGGTCTTCCGTATGCTATGTGCTAGTACTTTTGCTCCCCGACATATACAATTTCTCATAGCAGGCCTTCGTTCGGAATCGTGTGCTCCTGTGACCCCTCCAACTGCTCGCCTTCCACCACGGCTTTCATCTTCGCAAAATTGCGGGTCTCCCACGAAACGATCAAACATAGATAGTACTGGTTGGCGTGCTCTTGAAAAAGCGCAGGAAGTGCAGTGAATATCAGCTGCTTGCAGGGAGAGATAATTTGACTGTCATTTCACCATGACCGTGACTAGTGACGCTAATATTGCTGCCGTGACACTAGCTATGATGAGTCAATGGACGGCCTAGACTCGAAGCACTACATGTACATAGTTCCGTCACAATCGTGGCACTGCCACGCCCAGATCGCTTCTTTTCATCTCTGCGTGTGACGAGCCCCGCACAGGCGTTACCGCTGACGCTGTTCGGACTAGCCCATCCATCTCAGCTCGACAGTCCTATATCTACTGGATCTGCGCATATTGTAGCTCGGAGTTTCTATCTTCTAGTACTGACCTCAGTCCCCTAACAGAAGTCATTCTGTCGCGGTTTCGATCAACTCTTAGCATCTTCCTGTGACCACTAGCTGTCTACGGACCGCAGTCATTACAGCGATCAGACATGGATAGTACCGGTTGGCGTGCTCATAAAAAGGCCCAGGAAGTAGGCATCATCTTCGCTGCATTATGTACCGTCAGCACTGCGACTAATTCGCTGGTCATAGGATGATCGTTACTACCACTTGCAGGGCCAGAGGGGCCCAGATGGTAGGTTCGTCCCAGTGGAGGAGGTAGGGCCCATTCCAGACGGCAGTTTTACTGGTGGATTTCCTACGCCTCGTAGTCCTCCTCCCCTTCCACCAAGGACGCACTACGCGATCCCCCCTCACATGAGACGTTCATCTAGCGACACCAAGTCAAGCCATGCTCGTTCAGATAGCTCCTCGTCAATTGTGCGGTCACAGTCTGCATACATGGCGCAGCTCCCCCCCGCCGAGCGTGCCAGGATGCAAAGGGCCCCCCGAACGGATCCATACCTTCAATTCATGGTCGGTCCTCTACTGCGCTACGATACAGTGGACGAAAATGGTGTCTGGCATGGCGCCGTGTTGATAGTTAGTACGTATGTCGCGTACGTTCCGATCGCGGTTTGCTGACGCTATCTTTGAATGAAGCGGCTGATTCGGGGTCTTCCTACGAACCCCATCCGATATTAACCTATGAGTGGGACCCCGAGGAAAGCGAACAGCCGCGAGCTGGTCAACAGAACCCTGGGGTATTATTTGATCTTGGCCCTCACCCAGCTGATCCTCATTCCACGGCAATCTCCCCGGCCACGCCAGTATCAGAAGGTTTGGGTTATGGAGACTACAAGGCCAAGGGTGCCACTATAGGCAAGCAAACGCGGCGCGTCACTGGCAAGGAGATATACGTCCATGCGGGCAACGGGGGGTAAGTGCCAGCCGTTTTCTACGCGTACAATTGGATGACGCTGTCCAGAACGTTCACTTTCTGGAGGTTCCTAATACAGATACAATTAGGGAATGTTGAGCTATGCATCAAATATAGCATCAACAAAAGCGTACAGCTTTCTTTCTTTGTGCCAGCCATGAACCAGAACATGCGCTGGGCCACCTATTCTGTGCGTGGTGACACCTGATCCATTAACGATCTAATTAATTCTGCGTCAAGTGTAACGGGTTTAGTGCTGGTGTTAATCAAGAAGAATTCAAGGGCCCGGGGTACAAGAGTGGTTATGATCCAATGTGGTTCGACTTACTTCGGGAGCACGCCAGGGAGCCATTTCACGTACTGGTTGGCGGAGGAGATCAACTCTATTGCGACGCGTAAGCCTCGGCTCGCCGGAATAGATACGACGATGTTGACATCTTGGGAAGATTAACAAGGGAACCGGAAATGCAAGACTGGATCCATGAATCGAACCCAACAAAGAAGCTGGTGTATGCTGTATCTCCTGAAATGTCGGAATGTATAGATCGCTTCCTCTTCAACCATTATTGTGCCTGCTTTAGGAATGGCGCGTTTGCCAGGGCCAACAGTTCCATGTGAGTGCTTTCTTGGTCAACCTTTCCAAGTGACTCATTTTGCGTCAGACCGATGCTCAACATGTGTGGTGAGTGCTTGAATGAACACAATCGTAACTGATTTCCGATTGTTGAATATTAGATGATCACGGTACGCACACTTTGACTGCTCTCTCTTCATTCTTTGCTAACGGTCTCTCGTCAGATCTGGTGAGTCTGTTTCTTATATAATTGCTTTTTCTTCTATCGTGTCTTCCATTCAGATTGACGGATTTGGGAGCTGTAAGCAAACTGTAATCACTGTCCAAACGGTACACCCAGATGACACACAGACCCTGATGAACTGCAATTATCGCCGGTTTTCCTTGCGTGCGTTACTTGACGGAAGTATTTTCAACTCATTCATCTTTCCTATAGTATCGGCTCCCGCGGGTATTTTTTCTATATGCTATTTCAATGTTTCATCAATCGTGCGGCTATCATTCCAGCCATCACATTTCGACTTACTGATAAGCTATACTAGCATACGTTGATGGATTTGACGACCGTCGAGGCGCCCACCCCTTCAAATCTTTGATCCTTGGTATTCAGGGACCATATGTTGGCTTACCGTCACACTCATTCCTTGCCTACATGGGACCGAATATACGGATCCTGATGCTGGATTGTCGGTAAGTCCGGATTTTCCTTGGTTTTTCCCTTGTCTCACCTGGACGAAGAGCAGAAAGGAAGAAGGATAGGGTCTGTAGCCCTGAAGAATACAGGAAAACGATTGAAGCTATTGGTCAGCTGCCATTTCACGTGGAACATCTGGTGATACAGCTTGGTGCATTGATCTAATGCTACGAACACGAGCTCTGCTAATTCGGTTCTTCAGGCATCCCGATTGCTTATCCACGCATGGTGTTCATGGAGAAGGCATTGAGCTTCAAGTTGAATCCTTTGACAGCCCTTGCACGTAGTGGTAAAGCTTTCACTGGGTTCATAAATAAATTCAATGCAGAGCCGGAGCTGCTCGACGACTTGGTAAGCGATCCCTGAGCGCAAAGTTGTTTGACGTTGACGTTGTGCGTCCAGAACGACCATTGGACAGCGAATACCCACAAAGTACGGACGAATGGATGTTTTATCACTGCTACCTAACGATTACTATCTTTCAGCAAGAACGAAATTGGTTCATTCAACAGCTTCAGGGCATCGCAAGGATGAAGCGTGTCCGTATTACATTCCTGTCGGGTGATGTTCACTGTGCTGCAGTCGGTGTTCTCAAGACCCTTTCTCGTCAAATTGAGGATAGAAGTGGAAGAACGCCAGATGTACTCCCTGCTATGGACCACCGGTATATGATCAATGTCATTACGAGTGCGATTGTTAACACGCCGTATGTCGCATTCACTCCCGTATCCTGCGCATGTTTGACATTTGAGTGTCTTGCTCATAGGCCCCCTTTCGCGGTCATCGCCATGGTGTCCACGTTGGCTACTAAGATACACAAGACGCTACACCATGCTGAAACAGATGAGATTATGGTCCAGAGATTATTTCTGTGCACTTTCCCGTTACTTACCACTCGTCTCCCATTAATAGATGCCGCTGTTTACACATGAGCCTGACGGTACGCCCTGCGAGCAGAACAAGTTCATTATGGGGCGACGAAACTGGTGTGCGGTTTGGTGGGACAGGGATACGGGAGAAATGGTGTTCGATATTCGTGTGGAGAAAGAAAAGGGAGTGGGTAAGAGTGTTGGGTAAGTCTGCGCCCAATGGTCTTGGCGGCACTTCAATGTCTTCGCAGGTATGAAGTCCGAACCCCTCCTCCCCAGTGGGTGGCAGGGCCATGATGGTGTATGTTGTTCATGTGTTCATGGAGTTTTCTTGTTGTGCTTTCATTTGAATATGTTGTCGTGTACTTACAACTCAAGCACTCAATAATGAGATTGATTCAGAGCAAATCGTCTAAATCCATGATCGGTATGTCGAAAGTTTCCCTGCCATCCTCTACCTCCGTATCTCCCTCTTGCTCCACCTCACCCTCCCCAACTCCTTCCAATGCTTCAGAATTATATCCACTTTCGGTCTCGGGAACGTGGTGGTAATCAACGCTAGATGTAGCAGTGGGCGCAGGTGAATCCGCCTGGTCGATATCGTCCGGAACGGGCAGTATGGGCGGAAGCAACGACGTCACGGATGGTCCGAACCGGTCGTCCATCACAGCCGCAGACTCGTCTTGGGCCGTCGCCGTCTCACGAAGAGGAGAAGCAGTGTGCACGGACGTTTGACGCAATTCTACCTCTTTCGCACGCTTCTTGGTCGCGTTTTGCCGCCTCCGCAATTCTTTCTGGGCTTGTTTTGCCATCTCTGCTTGCTCCCTCTCATCTTTCAATGCTACCTCGATCTTAGCTTCCTCTTCCTCCCGTTGGTCGAAGTCCCATTGTTCTTGCATAAACTCGGGGTAACGCTCGCACATCGGCCGCCAAGTGTGCTCTGAGGATGGCTTTACGTCCTCTCCAGACGAACTCCGAAGGAAGCCCTCGACATCATGAGGTGGCGAGAATTCGAAATTAGGGCCAGGATTGATCCTTACACGGGCGTAATTGAATAGGGATATGAACGGATAGTACCCGAGAGTTCCATCATCGAAGGGATTCTCTTTGTGCTCCCGCGGAGCGCCTTCTTTTGCACGCTTCTTCGAATTCTCCTTGTCCTTCTTTCGTGATGCGGGCGTCGTGGGTAATGGGAGATAATCGTACAAGTCACGAAAGGCGATGCCTTGACATTCCCCGTTCACAAAGAACGCGATATGAGATCCTTTCAATTCGGGGAGAGGTCGTAAGACCGGTGTTTCTACTCCCGATCCCTTGCGTTCTGGCAAACTTTTAGCACCCGAGGCTTTCTTATTGGGAGGAGCGGAGGGTACGGAAACCGTGGATGATGCTTTATTGGAGAATTCCATGAGTTTTATCATCTCTTTGCTCTGAGCATACTCGAGGCTTTCAAAGTACTCTTGACCTTTGAACTCGATGGCGATGCGTTCCCGCTTCAGGTGAGCAGGGTCATAGGGATTTGCAGGATCAGACTTTCGCCTTGGGGGCAAGAAGATGTACATCCCGATGACGTCTCCTGTGCGGAAGGCCTGACCATAGGGACGCGGACGGGACAGTGTCATCTTGTCGCCGGTTTTGTCCCTGTACCCGTAGGAGTAACCATCGAGGCCAACAGGCCCATTGAGGGGTGCCTCGCGTCGCGCCCAGCCGAGACGAACGTGGCTGCCCTCGCGCATGTTGGTGTCTGGAGGATCCGGTGGACGATCACCACCACCACACTCTATACGTACCTCCATGTACCATGCACCCTCCCTGACTGGGGCGTTGCAACGGGCACTGCGGAACCCGCACTCGCCCAGGAGTCCAAGCCCGTCTGGGGTGACCTTGATGAACGCACTGCGATCCTCCCAGCTCACGCGAAACGATGTCGGCGCGCTCTCGATAGTGCGACAAGCCAAGACGGATCCAAGAGGCGCGACACCTGCTGGAACGTAGCGGAAGCCGATCCTATTCATGGCGAGCTGTTCTGTGGTATGGCAGATGACACCAGGCGTGTCTGGAAAGGTAGGGAAGCGGGAGATGGTGAGACGCGGACGCGAGAAGAAATCATGGCGGGCGGGAAGGACAACGTTGGCTGCAGAGTTGGCGTTGGTATCGGAGGGTGCTGGAGATGGTTCGAGAGGGGCTGGCGCGACTTTGCGTTTCTTTGTGGGGTGGTTGTTTGATGTGCTTGGCGTCGACGGTCGCGACGACTCGGAGTACGATGGCATGTTTAGGATGGGAGTGAATCAAGGTGAGACCAGGTTTACTTTGATCACGTGATTTCTACGCGTCGCGACATATCACCGCAAGATCTACAGAACGTAGCGTGATCTACAAGACAGCACTAAGTGGGATGCACAGGTGAAGGGAAGGAAAGGCCGCGGCGGATCGGGATCTGCTCGGACAGGTCCATCAAGACGTGATCGCTTCGAAAATCCGCGTGTGTGACAGAAGAGAGGGACTTGGTCATCCTGGAGCCCGAGTCCATGGCTGCGAAAACGTAATTTATTCAAACGTATGTCGCCTGACAGGAATTAAGCTGGTGCCAGTCCTTGCCGGGTAGCAGCCGGGAGCCTCAGAGAACGGAATGCCCTAACTTGGGACGATTAGTACCAGAGCACGTGATTTATCACCTCGATGCTAGGCGCCCTCCACAACGTTCAGGCATCCTAAGATCTTTAACCACCGTCGTAATGACTGCTTTGCGGTGAGTTCCATTTTCCTCAGAAATGAATTCCAGCTGACACGAATCCAGCCGTATCCAGAAAGTTGTCTCTTCCCTGTTCGCGAAGATTATTATGTAGCTCACCATTTGGTAGGAATTGAAAGACATCATCGAGAAGCCCGTTGAAGTACGTACTGCATTGATGGCCCGTGCGATTACGCCGTTAATCAACCCACTTGCATAGGGCATTTCGGTTGAACCCGAAGAGGACAATCTGTTTGTCTGGAACTGCATCGTGAGAGGCGCGGTCAGCCCCTCCCGTCTTTACTCGTATATTCGCCTGACCGACAGTATCTTGATCTCTCAAGGCCGATAGCCCATACAAAAGTGGAACATTTCGCTTCAAGCTCCAACTTCCGTCCAACTTCCCTTTCAAGGCGCCAAATGTAAGCCACACGCGTTATAATTCACCGCCGTTCGGGTGTGCTCCCTCCCCCAACACGTTGCATACTTTCCCCTCTCCATATCTCTTCGTTTTCTCTGCCACCCCCATTTGAAAATCCGGTGTCCTCTCGTTGTATTACGTACCTAATGATTCCCGCTTGTCAGGTGGTGTTTCAGACCAAGGTCTATCATCCCGGGATAAATGAAGAAGGCAGTATCTGTGTCCCTATTCTCCGCGACGAGGTGTGTCCACGGATTTCCTTGGACTTGTGGGTAATGCCAGAGGGAGATTGCTGATGAGCTACTTTCAACCTTTCATGTGAACCGATTGTCTGTCACCAGTGGAAACCATCGGTCACCTTGTCAACCGGTAAGTCTAGTTGATTTCCGACCCCTCTCCCTCTCCTCTGTTTCCGGTCGCAAACAGGACTCCATAGTGCTCGCGATCGTTCAAGAGAAACTGAATAACCCGAGTCCTGATGATCCGTATGACCCTGACATCGCTGCAGTATGTTCTTGTAGCTTTTCTTCCTTGGCCATGACAACCTGAATGTGATGATTTAGCTATTAAAGACGGACAAAGCCAAGTTTTTGTCCACCGCAAAGGAGTATACGAAGAAGTGAGTCGGCCTTAGTTTCTTTCTCTATGAATCTGATCCCAATCGAAAACATAGGTATGCTATGTGACCCTCTATCGCCGTTTGGCCGACTGTAGCTCTAGAACGAAGGAAACAAGGGTGTGCCCTCTCTGTGTAATCTGACGAACAGCATGCCGCGAGCCATCGAATCTAAATCTTGCTGTACTGAATTTTACATCTTTGATAAGACCAGTATCTTGATATGACGAGGGCGTGAGTGAACGGAGCACGGAAGTTAATCCTCATTTGTAGCCGAAAGCGGCAGACTGAAGGAGGCAGCGGACTTTGTCTAGGCTGTGTCTCTTTGGAGGTTGTTTGTGCCGTGGTAACGGCTCCGGCTCAGAATCTGCTGGTCATCAAGGCGTCCTCGGAACTCCTGAGATAAAAATGCAGGACATGAGGACTGGATGCAGGAGTTGCGATGCTATATGTGATCCCCTATGGGGAGAATTTCAGCTTCAATGGCCTACTAGTATCCCAGACCACGTGCCTACGGGACCAAACACGGTGCGATCAGGCAAAGTGCGCGCTCGTTGCTCATAACCTGGTTCGCGTGTTGGTCGATAGCACGGTCTCGCCTCAGCTGAGTCTGCGAAGCCGTTCCAATACTGAGTTCCGCCCACACCTGCAGCTTCGGTTTGCTACCTGGCCGTTCCGTAAACATCTCAACTCGTGTTCAACACGTTGCCTGTCATTTCCCCTCCCAAAACCTGCTGAATTCGGGATCTAATCTGAGCCGCTCCCCTTTCGCTTGTGTCAGCCAACGTGTTCAAAACGAGGGAAACAACTCGCTCATATGCACCGTCTTCGGTACGTCCCTCGCTAATTCGCGTGTATCACCTCACTTCATATTCTCTTCCTTGCATTTCGATCTTGCACCTCCGACCCTGCACCACAACAGCAAAAAGTCCGACCCTAGCAGGACTTCTCCACTTCTTCACGACAACTCCTTCACGCAATCGTCTGGAGACGAGCATTTCCCTGGACTCCCTTCCGCCGACGCTTTTCGCACGTCCCTCATCCTTCCAGAGTGTGTCTCTCCTCAGTTTAGCCCTAATGGCCTCTCATGATACCATCACAGACTTGCACGTCGGTTCACCCTTCTTCACACCTCTTCTGGCGACCCAGTCTCCCTTACCGACCTTAAGCTCAAACTCGCCGAACAGAGAGCGAGGGGAGCGCAAAACCAAATCTCAGAGGCCGAGGAGGATATGATTTTGGAGACCCTTGGCCGCCTCCGTGCTAAGCATGCCGCATCAACCAGTCACCTAAACCGAGGTGATACCAACGCAAGCGGCACCAGTGAGGTGGGCGTAGACTCCGACTATACTCCCGAGCGCTCTTCACATCTCTCGAGCAATACCACTTCCACTACCTACCCTGCGTCTTCTATCACTTCATCGCCCCGATCCACCAAGCGGTACAGCAACAACCTCTTTTCGTCGGGACGCCTTCGAGACTACGGGTATCTTCGCGCAATTTCGCAGAGGACTCATCGAAGTGCAGTATCAATTGTTCACACCGAGTCGAGCCAAAGTTTGAGAGAGGAGACATCTCTTAACTCTGTTGAGAGCCTACGATCCACCACCCCAGACGGAGGCGGTTCCGCATCTCCACCCTCGAGCCCTAATGACAAGACGCCTGTCGCGCGCACAGCCTCCCTCATATCCTCCAACGAGGATTTGTTGCCGCAATCTAGCGTAGACAATGCTAGTGGCCTTCGTCTTTCAAAGCGGGCTTCTGCTGCGTTGGCACAGGTCATTAAGGAGTTTGAAGAAGAAGCTGACGATGAGATTGTCATGCCACGAACTGCACATCCAGTTCCTCGATCCAACGATTCTGATCATTCACCTCGCATGGATGACACGAAGGAATCATCGGAATTGGGTGCTTCGGTAAGACATGATAGCTCTTGCTCGTTTACATACTTCTTACGCGTGATTCGCGAATCAGCTCACCCACCATCGATCATCTTCCGACTATGAGGCAGGCACCGCAATATCACCCGAAGGGCAAATTACCATAGAGGCTGATACTCGGCGGTTATCACCCACTCTATATGGTCGCCCTGGTACAGTCTCACCAACTCCTCGTTTACCAGGATATATACCGGGGATGCCCCGACCCATGACGCCGCATGAATCTTCTTTCGACACTGAGGATATCCGCTGTCATTCTACCACGCCACGCGCTTCGTCTCCAACTTCCAACGGGCAGAACGCTCACTTGACTACCTCTTCGACCTCATCCAGCCTGCTCAGACGAGGCTCCGACGCTTCTCGGAGTACCCCACGCCCCATTTCTCCTCAGGCCCATGGTGTGATGAACACCTATTTATCACGTAGCAATAGTGGAAGACGCACACCAGATGCTCAACGTGACAGCACGAGTGGCACTGAGCAGGAAGGCTCAGTTACATCATCCGTGTTCATCCGACGCCGACCAGTTTCCCCTTTGTCTGGTCCTGCATTCCAGCCGATGGCTGTTTCCTCTCGAGCCAGCGCCCCTTCAAATATCACGTGGACTGTCGAGGGCTCAGTGAGCCCCGAAAAGGCTCGTGTCAAATCCGAGACTCGATCATCACATAACAGGAGTGGGAGTCAGGGCACTGAAACCGACTTTCAAATTAATGTGGACCGTTCCAAGTCACCCACAAGATCCCTACGCTCTCCAGTGCCACCAGAGTCTCCTGGCGCCACCCAAACATCGTTTGCGTCCAAAAGGAACAATTCAGTCAATCTTACAGATTCTCGCGCGCCATCCAGCCTATCCAACCACGAATTCGGTTCCACGCTGTCTTTTGGTAGTCGTGGTGTTCGATCCCCAACTCCAACCCAGACCCGCAGCACGGCGTCTCCCACATTCCCTTCTCCCGACTCCAACAGCAACACAGCTCGTTCCTCCAGGCAACAATTCAAATCCCCTTCAAACTATACTTATGGTGTCTCACAGCTTTCTTTATCTCCCATCGCGAACTCGTCTCGCTCTTCTTTAGAATCGACAGGGTCAAGTTACCATTCCTGGGAACCCAGTCAGAAAATCGGCGGTGCTCTTGATATCTTCAACGGTTCTACCGGCCAAACACCACCCATGTTGTATGGCCTCGACAAGTCAGATTCTCTGACGCCTGGCAGTTCTCAGGATGAATGCGATTTTGAGGGGATAATCCGGCGCTATGCCGGACTCACCAAATACGACTTCGTCGCAATACAGGATAGGCTTGTTGGAGCTGCGCTTCATAAAGCCACCCTTCCCGATACTCGTGAGAGGTCAAATTCGTTGCGTAGGCGACGGCCCTCAACCTCTCAGTCGAATTACTCAACCAACGGCCGGGTACGTTCTTTTGCCTTATTTCATGACAGACGCTAATATGCTGTGTAGGTCATGAGTCCAACACCAACTCAAAATGGTCCTGCTGGTCGGCGATCCCCTGCCTTGGATAATGCTGCGAAGGCCAGCGCACTCCTAGAGTCGGTGGTAGATAGCATACCCGTTACTCAAACAGAGACCAAGGTTGAAGACAATGCTCAACCCGAGATCTCTCCCACAACTCGAAGAAACCGAGATCTTGCACGTGCTTTGGGCTTCGGGAATGACGACTCGGATCATCTTGTCATACCCCAGATATCCGATCATGACTCCTCATCCACCTCGGTTTCACCCACTGTTGAAGCGATCTTACCTCCAGAATTTCCTGAAGACTTGGAGAGTATTGCTCCTCTGAGTGTACCACGACGACCACAATCGGAGATGAGGATGTTATCTCCAGGTCTACTTCCGCAGCGATCGCAGTCCATGCGAACCCCTCGATCAGCGCCCATCAACCAGTCTGAACTCGTCAGAGAAGTTCAGCGCAGAGCGGATGCGGCAACTGCTGCCCTCATGAAGTCACCTGACAGAAAGTTTGCCGATGCGAATGCATCGACAATATCTATCTCTCGCAAGAAAATTGACCCAAGCCAGATATCTGAACCCCGACTTCTATCAGCCCCTACCAACGTCGAGACCATCCCACTACCCGTTCCTACCTCACCACTTCCAGTTACTCCCCAACCTTCGCTTGGTATTACTCAGCGTATGCGACGCTTTAGGGACACACTTCGAGTAAAACAAACAGTCCCAAGTGGCGAAGAAGTTACATCTATACCTGTCGATATCCAGCCACAGTCTGCTCCTGCTTCACAAGGTCTTAGTCGCCGGCCGACCCTTCCGTTACCAAGATTTGGGTCTGGCAGCACAACTGAATTGGCCAAGCTTAAGACCCCAAGCACCAGCCCTCCTGCGTCGGCCACCCCCGGTTTCAAAGGATTGATGGCACGTTTCCGAAAACCTCGCACCATGGAGAGCGCGGGAGATAGTCAATCCAGCATGCATTCTCGAAGCTCGCCGACTACATCTTCGCCTACAGCGTCCTCACATCAAGGACACCCTCGAGGGAATGCCCCATCCTCCAATCTTCCAACGGCCACAAATCCGCCATCGGGTGATACCAGTGCTCGTCCGAGTCTCGACGCCTCGACCGCTCTCGCTAATGATACCAACTCCGCTGCAGTGAGACAACTCTTTGAAGCGGCATCAAAGATAGGACTAGATCAGGCCGCTCTCAATGACTTACTCTCGCGCTCTACCTCCGTCTCCCGAGCGGCAGGTTGGGTATGGCCTGGAGGATCCCCCTCCACAACCGGCAACACTCCTCTCACCCCCAGCACACAGCCTTCTAGTATCTCAGACCGGAATCGCGCGGGTCTGGCGGTTGATGAGAGCTCGAATGACGATGATCCATCCAGTGGGACAGATGACAGAACGGTGAGAAAGGTGTCTTTGCGGAAAGCAAGGGAGCCTGGTCAAATCCGCCAGCAGAGTCAGATTCCTGAGAACGCTGCCGTCATTCGAAGGACACTCGTCTTCCCCTCGGAGTTTCGAAGCTCTAAGGTGGACCTGAGTCAGGTGAACCGAAAATCTATAACACGACGACACCGTCGCTCGGGTAGCGCGACCTCTGCTCAATCGGCTCGTTCTGTACATGACCGGGCTCCGACACCGCCACCTCCGAAAACGAACGGTAGCCGCCGTTTCTCTAGTGAGAGATCTCCCCCGGTACCTGGTTTAACAGCGTCTATTGGTGCGCAGGCTGAGGTGCTCCTTCGAGCACCTCCCCCGAATATTACGGCTGAGAAACCAAATTCCGCTTATGATTCTCCGTAGGTAATCCTTACCCCGTCGAAGCGTGTCTTAATCTTCATTTTACCAGCTATGACATGTACTCAGGTGAGAGCAAACATACAAGTGCCGTAGTCGACGACGCGGGAACAGAGCGCGAATCCGACCGCGCAGCCATTGGGGAGGGTTCCGCAGTCGAAGTGATTGAAATGGCCAATGGCGAGACTATCTGGTAAGTGCTCGTTCGTGGCGGGCTGCATCTTGTTTGAATCTTGTTTCTAGGCAGATCGTCAATGGCCTGAGGGACGACGATATCAATTCTTGGTACACTAGTAGGACCAGCATGGGATCGGATCATTCAACTCGCGAGAGCGGCGACGGTGTACAACTACTGGTCAAGGAACACGCCAGGAGTTCTTCGATCAATTCCCGCGAAAGGTCCTCTCAGAGCAAGCACCGCCCTGATACCAAGGCAAGTTCCTGCCTTTGTCAAGATTGCGCTGCAAACCAACGTCCTGCGATTAGGTTTTTTATAGTTCGTCCGCACAGATTGGTCGCCTTGTCGAAAGCCTTTCTCAAGGGATGGACGCCGGCTCGTTCAACTTTATTCTTAATCAACCTCCTGACCACTCCACTGCGAGTTCCCTGCACACTGACACCGATTTGCAATGAATTGTCGAAGATTGGAACATATGCTTGGTACGGTACGATCGGAAATTCCTGATTGCTGGATTTATTGTGGACATTTTTCCCTCCATGTTTGCTAATTTGCATTCGTTTACTTGCTGCTCGCAACGACCTTTGCTATACCCGTATTCGTACAAACTATGGGATATAAATAAGTGGTATTATCACGTTTCTCTCGCCGATCTTAGATCACTCCAAATTCCAATCCAACCAGCGGTTCAGATTAAGCGCGAGAAGCACTTGCAGCAGAAATGGCCCATCAGTGAAGTTGTACTCCAGGGTTCCATGGGAGGGACCAATCGGCGTGGCCTGGGGGAAACGGCGATACACAGCAATCGGTGGGGTGTTGGGACTGGCATACAGCTGAAACAAACGCGACGGTGAGGAAAACAAACTTTCCGGGGGGGTGATAACCGGACCGAGTACCTCGTAAGACTTTGGATCGCGATAAGAGCGCCGCCATTCATAAAACCGGCCATCAGCTGCCTGGAAGCGGCGGGCGCTGAAATGGAAAATAAAAATAAATAAAAAACAAAAAATCGGTCGGCGCTTTTTTTTTTTTTTTGCCTCGGGGCTGGGGACTACTTACGTTGGGGATGAACCAGGGAGGACGAGATGTTCCATCGGAAATTCCTTGTCGCCGATGGTGGCTACGCCGAGGCTGTCGCCGTTCGCATCCCAGTCAAACGCAGCGACGGGACGTCGGTCGCTGCAAATCTAAAAAAGAGCGGAGGGGGCGCCCGGGCCCCCCCCCCGCGCGACGGTCAGCACGACGGACTGCAATGACTTTTGGGGCGTGAACGGGCACGTACGATGGTACGCGCCGTGGACGGGGACATCATCGTGGTCTCGAATTCGAAAAAGACTGGTCGCTCGTCCTCCCCGATGACGATGCATCCGTCACGGGGGTCGTCTCTGCCAGTGAAGTAGACCTCGAAGTTGAAGCCAGACATTGTCAAGCGGGGTGGGGGAGCTGCTGTCTAACCCCATGTAAAATGCATGCCTTCATATACGAAAAGAAAAATCAGGCTGAGCGGCGGTTCATGACTTCGGTTTCTAGAGCACTGCTCTCGTGACCTCGAGGAGCGCCATTCTCCGAGTAGAACATACCTGATCGATCGTGGCGTGCTCGTGTCTGGGAGGAACGTAGCAATAGAGATCTGTGCAAAAGCATGATCCGGTAAGTAATGTCACGGTCAATTAATGGCATCAACTCCCTCAGGCCATGCTGCAAGTCATAAGAGGAATGGACTAGCCGATCGAATGTCAACTTATAGCACGGCTAAAAAGGCTAAGAGGTACTTCCCGAGAGCATTCCGATTCTGGGATACGCGACGGCGCCAAGATAGAATGAATGAACGGCCAGTCAGGTTACTCGTTTTTGCACGGTCCTCCACTGGCAGGGCCAATTCACAGGTCTCTCGGAGTTTTCATTCCAATATGTATGTAAAAGCAGGGTCAAGAAAGCGGCCAATGGCTTCACGTAATACGGGTGGCCATACTAGTAGTAGCTGTCAGTTCACGAGTTTACCTTCCAGAGCGGCCGCTTGCGCATTTTTCGAGTGACATGAACAGCACTTCCCCTCATGTGACCTCCACCAAATGCAAGTACCACCGTCTCCTCCGATCCATGCCCTCGAGCAATACCCCCTTTCCTGAGCTCTATAGCATCCTTCGCGAACTTAAAGCGACATTGATCGGAACCTGTGATGATAATGAATTAAGAAATCGTGTTCGGTGGACAACCGTGAGGATGACAACACGCACCAATTTGGAATCTAGGCGATTCCACGGCTGCCTTAAACATGTCGAAGGGTACGAGAGAAAATATTTGCAATAAGGTATCGCGACCAGGGTGCCCCTGTGACGAGCTAGGTTCGGATCCTGTGGATGAATATACTGCCAAGGTGTTGGGAAGTGTAGATACGAGGAAATGAAACACATCTTCTCGTAGTCTGCGGGCGTATTCCCCGAACACAGATGTCACGGGTGGTTGGGGAGTGAGCGACCCGTCCGGTGACAAAGGGACAGTGTCGACAAATTCGAGCCATTCAGCGATCGTTTCCACACTGATGGATTGTCTGCAGGCTCCATATGCATACGCGCACAAATCTTCCATCCCACCAAGTAGACAGCCAGCCGCGAGAACGCCTCGTGCATTCTCGGGCCGGATCAGATTGATGGAAACAGAAGAATAAAGGTATCCCAGCGCTAAGCAGAAGGTCGGTTATCAATGATCCGAGGCTGCTGACGCATGGAAACAATACCTATGGCGAAACCCTGTAGATGTAATCAGTCAGCAAAGTTAATAGTAATGAATGAATGTTCCGTCCACGGGCCTCGGCGTGGCGGTTAAAATATAATAGTGACAGTAGCCAGTCTGCAAACGACGAGCGTTTGCAGACATGGTCGACTTCTACTCGGCCACTGGCCACACACGGTGGCTGAAATGAACGGAGACATGACCAATATACAGAGAACACGTACCTCGTGCGTGACCTCAGGTTCATGATCGAGCTGCACGTATATTACACGTTGCCCTCCCGTTTGTGGAGATATGGACATTAAGTGGGCAAGAAATGGAGAACGAGACAAAATTATCGCATGGAGGCGGTAGGAATTTTGATGAACGTGCTAGCTTGAGTTCAGAGACAGTTGCAAGGTCCCGGGAAGGGATATACTTACAAGGATCGTATCTGCGTAATTCTAACGTCATGTGAGAACAGCAGGAATTTTGCACGGAGAGACAAGCACCCACGCCGGTCTGAAAGCCTGCGTGATACAAATGGTTCACAATCTCTTCGTTGTGCAATTGGTACGGTGTACTGGAGTGACACCGAGTTGATCGGTGATTAAGACGCGGACAGGAAAGAGATACTCACTGCGAAAATCCGTTAGATACAAGGACTGGAGATGTAGCTGAGACGTTTGCATCATCTGCATACGTGAGCTCAGATTGATGGGATGTTGCCGAGCCATTAGTTGGAGTGTGGCCATTCAAAGCGGAGGAGGAAGCGGGACTCATGGCGAGGCGCTCGACAGCCGACCAAAATTTCTTGGCCGTTCCAAGGTGCCACTTGCTCGACGCTAGCGGGCAGGCCAGTTGTCAAACGAAAAGATGCGCTCATTGCCGCGTGACAGTGACATGCGTGACAGTGACATCAGTCACAACAAGGTAACATCTATCGATGAGAGAGAACTTGAACACCACGCCGTAAACGCATCGAAATCCATCACGGTTCCAAAACCTTGTCCTTCTCCAGTCACAGACACGAAATGAGTCATGAAATTATTCCTAATCCCGTCTTTCTCTGCCTTTGGTCCACAGATAACAGGGTAAGGTGGCGGTTTGGAAATATACCGGACTTCCTCCGGTGCGTCCGTCTGGGAAACTTGAAGCTTTATCGATACTAATGATCACTACATGCTCGTGGAATGGGGGGGTTCAAATCTGCTCACCATGTGAGATCTATCCGACGCAAAGTTATCGAGATACACATCACCAGGGATCACCCTAAATCTGCTGATCAAGCATTGGGTTTACTACCGAAATGTTTGAATTATCCGCACCTCTGATACGGCAACGGTATGTCAGTGGCCAGTGGGAAGGTTTGGCCGATATATGCTAGGCATGATCCGGAATGAGCTTGCGAAAAGAACAAACTGGAGCATATCTCGCGCACCATTCCAGTGACATGGTGTGGGGAGACGAGTGTCGAGATCATAGATCCAAGTATCCCCTCTGGTCAGACAACTACGCGACTGGCTGTCCACTTGTGGGCGCTCGCGCAGCGCCAAGACGACGTGATAATCCCATATTACTGGTGTATCACCAGATGATCCCACCCGCTGATTCCACAATGCCACCTGTGTGACGAGCTTCAGAATCCCAATACACGAACTCCTCGTTCATATCAGTCACCGTTCTCGTCGGATTGGAGATAAGTACGGAAAAAATATCCCACTGTTGCTGCTCTCCAGATAGAGTTAGGAAACGTTTTCCAAGTCGATAAATGTTTTCTTCGCAATAACAGCTGGTGTACTCGGCGTTGCTGCAGTCTGGGAGTGTGGAAGCAGATTCCATGACTAGATGTTCGCACCTCGCACGCCAGGTCGCAGTCGATCTTTGCGGCTTGAGCGTCAGTCTTGGTAATGACTGAACTTTCTTGTTGCATCGGAACCGGACATGCTATGTACTGAAGGAAAATCACCTGACCACAACCGTCACCTCCAGAGGTGCGGAGACAACACCTCACGTCCTTTTGGCAGACGGCTTCCGGAGTTAACGTTCCTTCAAGAATAAATTCTCGCAGTGCGCCGGAGGCAAAAAGCACAGCATCAAGATATGCTCGAACCCCGATTTGCCTCGTCATTGGGAGAAGCACTGCATTATGGTCACAAGGTGTTCACCGCGGTGCCTTGTGTGGCCCCTATGTGGTTTAAAAAATTATCGGGATGATCTCTTCTCCAGGGTGATCTTGAGATTTAGAAGTCGAATTGTCCCACCAAGTGTCCCACCCGTTCCCACTGGCAGCCGTTTCCAGAGAAATTTGCTGGATAAACATTCATAAGGACACCCTGGATTGGGTGAAAATATTCATCTCTGGGTAAGTTCACTTTTGGAGCGACAGGTGGCTGCAGGGTCCGTGTTGGGCAGTCAAGTCGTTACGAGGTGGAACATAGAAGCCACGCCTCATGGAATGCTCTGACACCTGGGCTGTCGAAAATAAGGAGGACGCAGAAGCATATCTTCGCTGTGGAGATCTGTACAATCGGTTGTTGTTGCATTGGTATTGGTGTCCGGATGTCTTTCGCACAAGTGAACCCTAGTTTGGATACTGTCATGTAGAGTTCTCTAGTTAATTCAGTCAGGCCTGCGCAGGGTGTCAGAAGAGATCCGTAATGTAGGTGGGAGTGTACTTGAAGCATACGAGGAAACTCTGGAAGGGTGACAGCTACCATAAGGTTTGGACAGTAATGGGTATATTTACACACATCGGTGATACGCCATCGTCTGTTCCACGTTTTGGAGTCCAACCTGACGTAGAGAGTCAGGGGAACAAAGTACGGTGAAGTGGAGTGGCTGAGAGCATGCGAAACGTGTGCCAATATCCTGTAGCCGAATAATGATGGGTGCTCTCTATGACATGTTGGTGATCAAGCAGGCGGCGCTTCCTAACTGCCGACGGACATCATGGTAATCCACGTCATGAGCTGTGTAAAGGATTGGTCAGCGACGATTCAGAAAGAAAGTCAAGCCCCGACAAGACGGGTGGTACTCACAATCTTCAACTTCGCCCCATCTCTCTATCTGGCTGGCCACCTCGACTTGGGCGGCAGAAGCTGCCTGCTCAGCTGTCAAGTGGCGCTTGACAAGCGCCAAGGCAATGAGGAACGATTTCGTCATATAGGTGGCACGCTCCATGGCTTCAAGGGAAAGCTGCTTAGTTTGCCAGTCCAGTATCGGCAGCACACGACACACCTGCCATCTCCCAAGGGTCCATCTGCTCCAAGACATCACTAAGGATTTGTCGCGTGCGCTTGGGTTGCGAGTGGACTAAAACGGATCGGTGAACATGTATGTCGATATCAAAGGTACTCTTGGCCCAGTCTAGCAGTGGATCCCAGTGCTCTTTCTGCAGCTTGACAAGCGGTTCGGGATCATCATGGTGAAAACTAAGTATGCATGTAAGTGTCATCCAAACCCGCCATGTATTAGCGTACCATATAGTGTCCGTGTCCAGGTAGTTTAACAGTGCCTCCCGAACTTCTGAACGAGTTCCCTCGTCCCGCAGTGTATCGACAGCTCTAGCTGCGATGGACGTCTAAAAAGTTTGTGATCCCTATCCTAGCACTAAACGAAGTTACCTACCATTGGTAGTGCATGTGGTTTCAAAAGCGTTTCCTGGTTTTCCCATTCATTGGCGATAAGCGTAGCCACCAAACGTTTGTTCTCTGGTAACAATAGGGTATGCCCGGATGGCGTCTTCAACGGACGCTTGTCCAATGTAACGGCAATCCCTCCAAGTCTAGTGTCAATGCCGACAGTCTTCCAGAAACGCTTCAGCGTTGTCTCAGCGCCTTAGAATAGGCTCGAGTCCCAGCTAACAGATTAACTGATAACGTACGATTCGTTTCCGAAACTACTGGCCCTTCTTGAGATGTGCTCGCATAGTTTCGGACGGCCAATGTTCGCGCAGGAGTCCAAGCGACCCGAGCTGGCGTCCAAGAGACGTGGTTTGGCCGAATCCAGCAGCACACACTCCGGTAGGACATGTCGGTTACACTTTTTGATGGCGACGCGAGCAAAACCTGTAGTGAGCACGTGAGCAACTAATGTGACGTCACGTGTAGGGGGTCTCGTTAACGTCTGCCTACCAAGTCACGTCAGTACTCCTGCTAATGAAGCGGAAGACGGACAGCGCGCTTTCTGGTACAGACAAACAACCTCGCATCTCCTCCTTTTTCGCGCAACAGTCCCCTAAGCATGCACTCTTAGAGAACAACACGATCGACTTGACCCTGGAGGATCCAGAAGTCGGCGGACAACCGCCTATCAAGAAGTTGAAGGTCGCAAAGGGAAATTCCCTTGCTGATCAATGGCGTTTTGACAGCAAAGGTGCCAATGAAAGACCCATCACCGTGGATGAAGACGACAGGAAGAGGCGTCACGAGGAGTTTAAGCACATGCTGCTCACAGAGAACGGCAGCTTTACGCGTCAAAAACGTCAACAAGACAAGGGAGCCCAGTCATCCGACGAGTCTCTCCGGGATAAAGATGATGCTCACGAGTCTGACGTTTCGGACGAAGCATTCAAGAACCTCAAGGATTTATTCTCTCACAAGTCGAACAAGGGGAAGGGTAAAACACGGCTCACATCTTGTGCGAAAGTTAAAGGGGTGTCTGAAGAGATCGGACCCAGCGGAGAGCCATATACACCCGCCGAATTACAGGCAAGCTTGGCTACCTCTTCACATGCCACTTTTAACCATGCATCATAGTCGTTGAAATTTATCAAAGAAAACCCCGGGGTGGTTTTGATGATTGAATTGGGATATAAATACTATTTCTACGAAGAAAGCGCTTCGGTATGATATTCTTGCTCATTGGACTAACAGCTTTGTTTATTCTCGTCGTCAGATCGCCAGCCAAGAACTAGGCATAGTCGCATACCGTCGCCGCAATCTGCTAACAGCATCAATCCCAACCCACCGTCGTGACGTGCATCTCAAAAAGTTAGTCCTCGACTCCCTCGTTCTCAACAAGCCTTACATGGGACCAGGCTTCTTTCACAAGGATACAAAATCGGGATTGTCGAACAGATCGAGACCGCGGCACTCAAAAAGGCCAGTGAAACTAGGAACACACTTTTCGAAAGAAGGCTGACTCATCTGTACACGGCCACAACGTAAGGCGACATAGAGCATTCGTTTTTCCCGTGTGGTGACAAATATTTACAGATATATTGATGAGGTCGACTCTGTTGATGATTTGGACAAGCATGCGGCTCCGCCTCTCGTTTGCTTCATGGAAGTCCCCACAAGCGGCGGTTCTTCCGAGGACCTTGTAATGATAAGCATGATTGCTATTACACCCAGCACTGGAGATGTCGTTTGGGACGAATTTGACGGTAAGCTCGAGTACGCCTAATTTTTATTTTTATTTTCACGCGGAACGGGCTAGACACCATCATGCGTTGTGAACTTGAGGTCAGTTTGGTGTGTCTTTGCACATTGATCGCCCTCACAGAGATTCAGACTCGGCTTGTGCACGCTCGACCAGCTGAGCTACTGCTTCCTGAACGTGGCCTGAGTAAGCTCACTGAGAAGGTTCTGCGCCATTTTGCCGGGTCGGTGCTTCCATCATCCCCTCTTAAACGGCTAAATTTGTCTACCCAGGTCTGTCCACAGCGGACAGAAAATACGGATTGAGCGCTGCAAGAATGAGATGGAATTCTCTGCGGCATTTGACTTTGTGACAGAATTTTATTCCGACAGGACCAAATCCAATTCTCAGGATCTTTCGATGGGTGAGCTATCCCCCGCATCGGTAGAGAGGACTTGTCAGTGATACTTCGCAGGTGGCATACTTGGTATCGTCACGAGTCTCCCCCAACAGGTTGTGGTTGCCTTGGCACATACCATCAAATACCTGTCGTCGTTTCACATTGCAGACGCTTTCCTGGGCGCTAGGTTTTTTACGAAATTCGCGAATAGAACACACATGCTTCTGAATGCCACTACACTGGCGAATTTGTTCGTCCTTTAACTCTAACCTTCGCTAACCTCAAGTCTGACTGGGCCTCGTAGGGAAGTATACCAAAACCAGACGGACTATACCACCACAGGATCACTGATTTGGGTGCTTGATCGCACTTCCACTAAATTTGGTGTAAGATTGTTGAAGAGTTGGGTCGGCCGGCCGCTCACCGACAAGCGGTTAGTCTTCAAAGTCGTATCCGCTCTATTGGGATAACACGTGTGTGCCTCCAGGTTGCTCCAAGATAGGATAGATGCCATCGAGGAAATAATTACCAGCTCATCGCAAAAACTTGTCGCCCTTCGACAAGTCCTGAAGAAACTACCGGACCTTGCCAGGGGGTTGTGTCGAATTCAATATGGCAAGGTCAGGCTTTCTGCACTCTTGGCCCTTGGAACTTGACCAACAGCATGTTCAAATGTTTTTGCAGTGTTCTCCCCAGGAACTTGCCATCTTACTCCCTGCGCTAAGTAGAGTTGCCACCGCGTTCGATGGCTTCGAGGAGGGTTCCTTAGGAGATTTCAACTCCAAACTGTTGAATGAGATAGTTCTTTCTTTACCAAAACTCAAACCTCCAGTCCGGAAGTGTCTCGATACAATCTCGCTCAAGAGTGCTGCTAAAGGGGAGAAGGAGTCTTTGTGGAGAGATACTCGGCGATTCCCGAGGCTCGCAGAATACACCTTAGTGAGTACATGAGTTCTCTCCCACACATTTAGACATTCTTCCTTGCCTAGATGATCCGAACCGTTGAAACTGAGCTCGAAGATGAACTGAAGCGAAGTATGGTGTCTTTTTCTCCTAGTGGAATTCAGGCACTGACTCAAACGTAGTCCGCAAAATTCTTAGAATGCCGTCTCTCCAATGGACTAGTGTAATGGGAACTGAAGTACGCTGCATGTCTCACGATTTATCTAGGCGGCTAATATCACCCAGTTCCTTGTGGAGCTCAAGAAATCCGAAGAGAGAGAGCCCCCGGTAAGCTGGGATTTGGTATCAAGGTAAATGCCCATACATACAGACAAGACTTGGGGCTTATGGTCTATCCAGTACAAAGTACTACAGGCGATATCATACTCCCGAAGTCAAGAAACTGATCCAAGAGCGGGCGAGGTATAAGGAGTTGCTTGCTGCGGAAGCGAACAAAGCGTACAGCGCCTTTCTGAGTGAAATCGCCCAATCCTACTATTCACTGCTACGAGATGCCATCAACAAACTTGCAATCATGGATTGTCTCCTCAGTCTTGCCCACATTGCTTTGCAAGAGGGTTATGTACGACCTGAGCTCACGGACGAAGATGTCCTTGAAGTCACAGATGGCCGTCATCCGATGGTTGAAGCTCTGAGGTCTGACCCGTTCGTACCAAATTCTCTCTCGATGGGTGGAGAGTCCCCTCGTAGTGTCATCATAACAGGTCCGAATATGGGAGGGAAAAGCTCTGCGGTTCGGATGGTTGCCTTGATTGCTATCATGGCTCAAATCGGGTCGTACGTTCCCGCAAAGGCTGCAAGGATTGGGATGTGCGATGGAATCATTACTCGGATGGGCGGTAGGTTCCTGTTGCCTCCGTCTGGATGGATTGATGACCCCAAATTAGCGTCTGACGACTTGGCGCGCGGCCGCTCGACATTTATGGTTGAAATGGCAGAGACGAACGAGATTTTGAAGACCGCAACCTCGAAGAGTCTCGTGATTTTAGACGAGCTCGGTAGAGGTACTTCAACCGCGGACGGAGTGCGTCCCCCTCACTTACAAATACCAGAGGTCGCTAATGGAGACATACCTAGATGGCAATTGCGGATGCGGTTCTTCAACATCTCGTGGAAAACATCAAATGCAAGACGCTGTTCATCACGCACTATCCCCTCGTTGCCATCGATCTGGAACGGCGATTTCCAGATGATGTTCGAAACGTGCACATGGGATACACGACGGACAGCCGCATTGATGGCAGAAAAGACGTAACATTCCTCTACCGGTTGACCGACGGCGTTGCTGGGGAGTCCTTTGGAGTAGAATGTGCCCGCCTCGCCGGCATTCCAGAGCACATTCTTAGCGTGGCCACAGAACGCTCCGAAGCATGTCGGACTGCCATCGAGTCCCGCAGTAGGCTGAACAGGTAAGTCGCAAGTATACACACACATCTCTACGTTGGCTTGACTGGTCGCTCCCAGAGCACGACGATGTGCCCAACTGATCGAGCAATGTCTCACGAAGCGCGATCTGACTGCGCTCCAGGCACTGCGGACAACGATTGCATCGTCTTCAGAGGCGTAGATGGTATGCTTCCTCACCCGTCTTGCTTTGGCTGACTGGAATTCTTACCGGCTGCTTTCTGCCGAACCGACCGCCTGGAGCCGGATAACTTATGCAGTACATAAAGCAAGAGATAGTGTACATGCTTTTGGGTAGGAGGGCCATATCCAGTGTCCCCCGATACGCCCGACTTGTCGATGCGGCACTTAGACTACTGTACTTGGGGAGTAGTAATGATGTACGGAGGATTCATTCTGCATCAAATTGCATACTATGACGTACTTTTCTTTTGCTTCTTCCGATTGGACTTTTTCGACGGGTCAGTCTCTCCTGCCGACTCCGACTCCGCCTTGCGTTTTCCCCCGGCTGCCTGCCCGCGCTGCGCCGCAATGGTCCCCACCTGACGGCACATGTCCAGTACCGACGAAGACGATTTGAAACGATCGCTCGAGGACAGTCGGTCGTGGAGCGCCTTCCATGCAGTTGGATCCCAAACATCGGTGGTCAACAAGTCCGCGGTCTTGCGCGTCTGACGGATGCAGGACAGGACGAGCTTTAAGAGGTCCTTGACTTGCGTCGGCGACAGGCCACGCTCATCGTCGACGGAATGAGTGATCAGGTCAAGTATGGCCTTTTGCAACGCCTTGTAGAACGTCGCGATCGCCGCTGGTTCTTCTCCCTGCGGGTTGGTGTGAGCGACCTGTCGACCGTGCTCCTCCGATAAGCGAGGGCATGTGACACACCTTGTCCGGCTGGCTCAACATGACCTGCAAAAGCTGAAACGCCTGACACCTCCGGTACACGTTGACCGCCTTGGCCGATGATTCCAGGATGCTCTCTCGCAGCTTCCATCCCAGCGCAGGGAAACGGCGCACCCAGTCCTGGAAGAAGCTGAACGCGAGTTGCGACGCCTTGCGAGACATGTAATCATCCAACGATTCTCGGTAGACCTCCACGGCTACGTCTTCCTCGTTCAGGGACACCAGGATCCTGCACAGGTAAAGACTGGCTTGGCTGAGCACGGCCAGGGTGTCGGACGCATGCGACCTCTGTGCTTTCTGATGCACTTCCCGGAGTACCGGCTCGGCCTCGTCCCGCAGCGCGGTCGTGGGCAACTCCTTTGATTTGACGAGTCGACTTTTGAGGATGCCGCTCGCTTTGTCGGACAGTTGGCGTTCGTCTATGCTGCTCTTGGTCGTGAGTTCGACCAGTGGTATGACAAGTCGAACGGTGAGAGGGCTCTGAGGCTCCCGCTTGATAAAGGTATCCACGAGATCGAGGACTCTGTTTTTGAAGTGCGTTGCTTTTCGTTGGGCATCGATCCCTTGATATCCTTTGAGCATTCAAAACGCACGTCGAGCGATGGAGTGAACACACCTTTTTTGGATTTTCGTTCGTTCGTCCTCGTACGGAAGATGTTAGCGAGGGTGTCGTCAAGAGCCATCATCTGCTCGTCGTCCATGAGCTCTTCGTCGGACTCCTCTTCCGAGTCATCTTCCCCGACGTCCATCCCACTTGCTTTCAGTGCATCCCTAATTTTCTGGCGTACTTCTTCAGCGGCCTCATTGTCTCCTTCGTCAGAGTCGCTCTCTCCCGAGCCTGCTTCCCCCGAACTCTCTTCTTTGTCCTCGTCCTCTTCGTCACTCCCGTCGTCATCATCGTCACCCCCACTCTTCTCCCCGTCTTCCTCGACCAACTCGCTTGGATCCCGCCGTTCCAATTGCTAACGGTTCGTGTCATGACGTCCGTTCGGGAAGTAAGACAACATTCATTCACTCACGCTCAGAATCAGGTCCATGGCACTCCCCTGAACCGCACTCGTGACGCGCGAGAACGATTCGTTGGCGACCGACCGCGTGAACGCACTTGCGTCTTCTAAAAAGCCTATGATCACGTCCACGAGGATATCTATCGGTGAGGGTTCGTCCTCAGAAAACGGCGTGGGCGGGGCTTTTGATTTCTTCGATTTCTTGGGCAATTTCTCGCTCGCGAACATCTTGGAAGTTGCTTCAAGAGTGGCCTTGGATGAGGCAGACCGTTGATGAGTCGAGGAATGGTGGTAATGGAACGATGCGCACCTCGAGGTTCTTGGGGCTATCAGCCTCACCACAGCGACATTGAAGCAGGAACGACGAGAGGATCAGTTCGAACCCTCTGGCGACTTCCCGCTTGTCGTCGTTCGTCTACATAGCGTGTCCAGAGCTCAACTTCGAAGAGAGAAGTAGGTTGTATATACCTTCCTCAGTTGGCCAATCATTTTCTCTGTATTGGCGAGGGAAGCCTGGACTTCTTCGTCGATGTCTATTAGTCGCTTGACGTGTTTGGCGTCCTTGTCCAACAAAGCGATCGTAGCAAGCGTTTTGGATGTCCAGAATTCTCCGTCAGATGCAACGGCGGTCTCCTTATGTGCGTGTTCACCTATCAAACGTGAATAAAATTCGTGCATTGTGTTCGAAACGTGGACAGACCTTGCTTCACGACCATGGGGTGAGCATTAAGAACACCGAGGCAACCAAGTAATCTCTCGCGACAATGCTGTTGAACAGCCTCCGTGAAAGGCGGCGAAGGGAATACACGCAACTAGCCCGCCATCGTCAGTACAACCATACATCAACGAAGCACGAAGTTTGCAACGTACCGCTTGAAAGGGACTGTTCTCAGCCTTTTTCCGAACGACGAAAAGTCCATTGACGACGTAAAAATCAAGCACGATTTGTATCCATTCGCCATTTTTGGGGACCGAACCGTTGCGAACGAGTGCTGCGAACTGGTCTGCGATCCATGTTCGGCGGGAATCAATTACGGAAGGCTCCCTGTCGCTCTGTGTTTCAGCTCCCTTGTGTGTGCGCCAGAAAGGGAGAATACTGTACTCTTTTGTATCCTTTGGCGAATTCACCTGTTCGAGTAAGGAAAGGATATAACTCTTGATGCCGGCGCTGTCCATGACCGTTAGTATGGACTCGATGGTCTTCGTCCGTGTCAGTTTATCGAACTGCCCACTTCCGTTGACGCCAGTTAATTGGAGAATCAGTGGAAATCCGAGTGACGGAGAGGATTGAACAAGGGTCTGAATATGCCTTGCCTACTGCGCATCAACGACCCCGTGAACAAGCGAACGATGCGCAGAGCGTACCACATCGAGGGATATTTTGTGTAGATAACGGTCCTTGTTTGAAAGGTGGTTGATCCAATTCTGCATGAAATTTTTGGTAAAGAGCATAGGAAGCTCGGCGGGTTTGACCCGCGCCAGCGCTTTTTTGAACACTTGAAATCCCCAGTATTTTCTCTCAGCAGATGACGAAGGGGCGAACAAAGACTCTATCCCGTGTGAGATGTTACGGTAACTGAAGCAACCATATATATACTTACCATCCACGACTATTCGGAAGAACTCGCTGAAAGAGCCCTGTGGAACGTGTTCTGACCCGGATGGAGGTAGCAGTCGATCAAATATGACGTCCCATGCAACGTGAAGCTGGGGTTTCCATGATCCAGTGCCAGAATTCGAAGTGTCTTCGTCATCCACAGCGGATTCCTGCGTGCACATGAGCAACTTTCTCCACGACCGCAAGCATCACGGACCGACCTTGAGTATCCTACCAAGAGACACGAGGTTGTTGGGCGTAAAAATATTCCGTCCCTTGAATACTGGAGCAAGCGTTTTGTCCCACTCATGATTCGCCGTCAGAGGTTGCAGTTTCAGAGTGATCGCGACTTTGTCCGGCGTCCAGAAGCTGCCCCCGGCTTTCGAATACACCGCCTCGATCGTCGACTCGAGCGCCTCGACCTTCCACGGCACCGAGGAAGACTGCACCGCGTCGATAGCCAACCCGATCGTCCACCAAGCGCTCTCCCTCAACCACGACTTTGCCTCTCCGATTTCCAGCAGGTACGTCAGCATGGAAGCGTACGTGTCCAAGCTCGATACGGGTGCGTTCGACGAGGAGGACGACGAGGTGTTAGGGAGCGGTGTTTGGCGCACGAGCAGCCCGGATCGTACGACCGCGGCAATCCCAAACAGGCGTGCAAACAGGACGTCCCTCTCCTCCTGCCCACTCATGGAACGCTGCCTTTTCGTCGAGTTGACGATGAGCGCGATGACCTGCGCACAGGTGACGGTGTCTATCCGGGAGAGCAGCTGCAAGAGAGATCAGTCAGATGCTGTCATGTCGATCGACGAGGGGACATACCTCGGTGAGGGCGACGCTAAACCCGAGCCTGCTGCTCTCTCGGGGACTCGCGAGACCTCGTACGAGCCGCCGAATCGAATACGAAACGTCCTGCGAGTTTAACGCGTCCAGACCGTCGCCTCCTTCATTGTCGGAGCCGTCCGAGCGGGATTGTGGGACATGTTGTGACTGGAATTGCTCGAGAGCGCTGATGAGCTTGACGGACGCGTCGACGCGATCTTTTTTCGAGGCCGAGGCCAACTTCCAGAACAAGGGCAGCGTCGTCGACATCCTCCTCGTCACACTGCACGTAAAATTTCGGGTCCGAGAGTCCGTTTGTTATGGTCTGTTGAGTGACCAGTTTCGTAGAGTACGTAGTAGAACAACGCAGACAGCAGAGTACTATACCCTCGAAAGTCATCAGTCGAAATGCATCCAGTGTCCTCTAACCCCCGTTCTACATTTCATGCAATCAGCCCGCGGTCCCATCGTCACGCGGTGCTTTCTACCAGAACACGTCGGCACGTCGGGCGCCCTCGACGGTCGCGGCGACCCAGACCCATCCCCCCGATCCTGCGTCCGAGCCAGCGAAGACTGAGAAATACAAATACCCTGTTCCTGAGGTCTATGGTCGCCGTTCCCCGACTGCGATCCATACTCGGTCCCAAACTCGTGCTGGTGAGACGGCGTGTCCGATGGGGTCGGCGGAAACAGAAAGATGTCCAGGGGACGCGGATGGGGCGCCCTCGCACCCACGCTCGTCTGCGTCACCGATGTCGAGGACGTCGAGGACGCCGACTCGCTCGAGGACGACGGTGGCTCGGTGAGCACACTAAACGGCGCGGGCGATGGCGCATGCAGTCCATTCGGCACGGACACGGACACGACCGGTTGCGTACCCGTGCTCGTCGTGATATGTATCGGAGGCAAATGGCTCCGCGTCGTCGTCCACGACCGCATGCTACCCGGTTGCACGTGTATGCGCACCGCTTGCGACTCCTCGTCGTCGACAGCCTGTGTCCACGCTCCGTCTTGAGTATCCGTTGCGAAAAAACAATACCGTCCGCGCGGTATGCATGAAATGAGAAGGACTCACCATGTGCTCGTCGACCCTGCTCTGAGTAACCGTGGTACCACCGTCCATTGCGAACGAGAAACCAGCCGTGACCGACAACGGACTCGTGATCGAAAGCTCCCTCGCTTGTTGGACCCAGTCGTCCCGGCTCGCCACGCGACCGTCCGCCACCCCACCAGATGCTGTGGACGCGCGGCGGCCACCATGCCCCTCCGAGTTGAGCGGCGCCAGCGAAAGTCGCTTCTGCAGGACAACATCCAAAACGCAGTAAGCAAGCGCGAAAAGCCTCTCAGAGAGTGAGGTCGTGCACGTACTGTTTGCCGCTCCTGAGTGGGTGACCCAGGCGAACGCGGTCGCTTGATGGTAAAAGACACCGATCGAAAAGTCGAGGGCGGGGATTGCATGTCGACCTCCATCATGAGTGCCAACGAACGAATCAGTAGTTGTCGTGGAGTGTGGTCGGCAGTGAGGGTGACGAGGCAGAGTGAAGTGCAAATTTCATGATACTTGGGTTTGGTGGCTCAGAAGCACTGGACTGCGACCTTGTGTGGCTTTTGGACACGGCCACACCGTACAGCATCATCAAAAATCATCCCGGAGAGCTCCAGACACACCGTGCCTGCAAGCTCAGTGCTGTAGTGTGCAGCCGCAGATCGAGCACAACCAATCAAGCAGGTACTTAATCTACGATCGTCCCAGTCCACAGAACTCTCGCGGCGAGTCATCCCTGCATTCGGAGGGTACCTGACGAGATTTCCGAGCAACGGCCGATGCGGCCCATGAATTGCGCCGCTGCTGTGAAACCTCCACAATGTTGGCATATGACTGGAAGAAGTCGCAGGCTCGAGCTGAATCGGCCGAAACTCTCATGTTCCGGGCACGGCACTGAGTCCCTGGGCTAGTCTTATTGGGAGCGTTTCCATCTGACAGCTCTTCTGTGGAATTGGCCAAAGTAGGTGTACTGATATCGTTTCGTCTGCAGTTCGGGTCTCGGGGTCTCGCCAAGCTTCTAGGTCGGATCTACGGTATAACTCATACAAGAAGATTTCTATCGGTGTATGTACAAGATCGAGAACTTTTTCAACACGATGCGGCGACAGCGACAAATCGTACACGCTCTTGTGTATGAGATCTATTCATCCTTGCAGCTGAAGGGAACCACGAGGCAACCTGGGCTCGCCGGGCAGGTACGGCTCCCCAGTTTCCTCCCGGAGCATGTCATTCAGCCACGCGCCCTGAGGTTGAATCTTGATTCCACGACTGTACATGACAGCGAGGTACAACCACGCCGCAGCGTTCCCAACAGTGCTGACCTCATCTGAAACGTGCGTCGCCGCGTACTCGCTCATTCTGGTGTAGAGCGCTTCGTCCGTGTAAAGATCACAGAGGTATTTTGCGACGGCGTCGTTGTCACCCACTTCAGTCAGGTATCCAGATTTGCCGTGCTCGATCTGGAGGGGTATACCACCAGTGCGAGAGGCAACGACGGGTATGCCGGCGTGAAGCGCCTCGGATACTTTGACTTCGAAACCTTCGCGCAGCGAGAGCTGGAGAGCGATCTTGGCGTTCGCCATGAGGGCGTTCAGGACTGCCGTTAAGGTCGATCGATGAGTTGATAAACCACATAGCCAAAGGAGAACGTACGCTGGTCGCTCGGTGGAAGCCTCATGACAACGATATCCTTGGCGTATTGTTTGTAATCCTCGGAAGCAATCAGGTTCATGACTTGATCGTAGATGATGCTGGCGTCCGGGTCATCGACAGCACCGTGACCACAGATCAAGAGCTGAGGCATCTGTTCCTCGGTCTTTCCGGCCTCCTTCAAGAGTCTGCGAAGATGAGAGTAGGAGTCGATGACGTTGGGAATACCCTTGGAAGGGTCGAACCGTGCGACCTGGACGATGTAGTCGCGGAGAGGCCACTTGAGCTCATTCATCTTCTCTTTAGCACACAGGCTGCGGAACTCTCCCATGTAGTACTGCGAGTCCCATGGGCTGAGGTGCTTGTTCAACCCATCGAGCCTGTGCCACGAGCGCATGTGTGAATGAAGACAGTCGCCGGGGTGGAGGTCCAACTACTTACCAGTCGGTAGCAGCACCAAGGAGGGTCAATTTCTCAGTGGGGACGTCGCTGGGGACGAACTTGTTGACGGGATGACTGATAAACAAGTCGGCGAGCTGGATGTTCTTCCACAGGTACTGCCAGACTCCTTCCTGCGGGGAACCTTTTTGTTGAATAAGATCGCTGCGGATCTCAATGTGGGAGCGGTAGACGATGGGAAGCTCGGGTCTAACTTTCTTGATAAGGGGAATGAGACCGGGCATCTGCGGGTCATCTAAAGTTTCTGTCAGCGAGAGTAGGAAAGATTGGACGAGAGAAGCTACCGATGAAGACGACATCGACACCACCAGGCGCAAGTGGTCCACCTTCGGCGGTCCATCTCAGACCGTTCTTCAAGATCCAAGCGTCGAACTGAGCCTTGGCTTCGTCAGTAAGGCGCAGGTCGGGGGCCGCGACACCTTGCAAGATATTGTGGTTGTTCTTTGTCGTACGGAAAACGCTTGGCGACGGGTTCGGGACATACCTAATAAAAGCAATTGAGCGTCAATTCATCAATCGAATGGAGATAGAAAGAGAAACGGGGGACACGCACCAGGCAACGTCGACATCCAGTGCGGTCAAGAACCTGATAAGGGCATGGCGCATCTGTAGATAACCGTGGGTGAGGGGTGATGGAACGTTTTCGTTCGTGTGGGGTAACTTACAAGAGCGACTCCACCTAGATCACATCATCAAATGAGGATCGGGATCAGAAGCCTGCACGGAACCAAATTTAGATCACTCACCGCCCTGGGGTGTAGAGGAAAAGAAACCGATCTTGACTTTTTTCTCACGAAGTTCGTCGGCTAGCTTTACGACAGCGTTCCAGGTGCCTTGTCCGACGGACTTGCGGTATACTTCAAGATCATCGATGAGATGGATCTTGCCTGCTTGGTCTACGGTGACTTGGTTGCGGGGACCGATGCTCAGACGGGGGTTGTTGTTAGGACCATAGTACATGAGACACTTGCGAGCGGCAGAGTCGGCTTGCTCATCGAGTGTGCGGGGGATAGGTAGCTTGGTGGCGACGCCTGCTTGGATGCTGTTCTGATCTAGGAGAGGGGAGGCATCGACGTAGACGGTGGGGGTCTCTGCTCCGGAAGGAACGTAGGAGCCAGTGGTGGAAGAGATGCGGTGCTTGACGTTGGGACGAGTGAGAGAGTCAGTGTGGAAAGGCTTGATGTTGAAGGCGATGGGCACGATATCAAGCTCGAGCCAGAGGCGAGTGCAAAGGTTGGGACACTGATGAGACCGATGAGGACACGACGGAGCGATCGAGAGTGAAGGAGATGTACCTCTTTGAGGAGGCTGAGAGTGACGCCGGCACCGAGGAACTTGCAAAGGTGTTCGTGAGAGAACTTTTTGAAGGTCTCGAGGACGTGACTCTCGATCTCTGCGGCGTTTTTTGAGGGGTTAGACGGGTAGTAAGGCAGAACGGTGGAAGTATAATCGGTGCTATAGACCGAGTCGTGAATGGAGATGGCGATCTCGAAGGACTTGCCGCCTGTAAGGACCGCGCCGGCAACACCAGCCCACATAGGCTAGATAAACGGATTAGATGTGACGTTGTCCGGTGGATGGTGTCGATGAGGACGCACGGTGAGACTGGAGAAGCCCTTGGCGGGTTTCTCTCCGGGGGTGGTAGTGGAGAGCCTGCGCCTGACGTGGGCAGAGCCTTTGGATTGAAAGTCTAGATGGACGCTGTATTGAGAGGACATGACGGAGCGGGAGTGGAAGGAGAGAGAGGAGACGATGGGGGGGCTATTTAAACGGACTCCAGGGCACCAGCGGCTTTGGAGTGGGGAATTGGACTTTGTGCGGAACGAGGCTGAACAGAGTTCTCGGGGTCTCTCTCCCCGGATCTCCCTCCTCCTCAGGCTCGTCCTCGCCATGCCCAGCTGTCGCGAATGCGGCGCTGTCCACCTCGTCCACGACGACGTCGGATCACTCGTATGCACCCAATGCGGAACTCTCGCAGATCCATCCCAGGCCGTCCTCGCAGACCACAACGACCACCCAACCACCCCCTCGTATTCTGCACCCCGCACCAGCAAGGGATGGCATCTAGCCCAGACAAAGCAGGATCGCGACAGGGGGAACACGGTACGGCTGCACGTCTCATCGTCGTCGTCTGCGTTGCTAACACCATCCTCAGATCGCCATAAACACCTTTATCAGTTCCGTACTCTCAAGGCTCAACAACCCCGGTCTGTCCCCACGCGTGGAAGCCATATTCTCACAAGCCATGGCAAAGGGAAACTACAGGTGGGGGCGAAAGGCGAAACTCACTGCCGGCGCGTCCATCGCCATCGCCCTCCGCGAGGCACACAAATCAGATTCCCTTCGTGACATTGCTTTCTTCCTTGATGAATCCCCCGTTTCCCTCGCACGCACATTTCAATCCGTGGTTTCTCTCCTCGATTTCTCTCTCGATTCCACAGATCCTGCCGTACATCTTCCCATCCTCCACGCCCACCTCCAGTCAGCCATACATCCCGAAACTCTATCTCCCTCCACCACTTCTCAGCTCCCCAAATCGCTCCTTTCCGTCCTCACACAGCTCTCACTGCAGGCAGCCGTTCGCACAGCATCCTCATTGTCGCAGATCATATCGCATCATTCACCACCTCTACCCCTCACCAGCCTTCCCACACCTCCGACAGCTTGTGCACTGCTTATCCTTGGTTTGGAGGCCGAAGCACGCGCACCACTCCCACATCTCAAAGTCCTCACACTTACACTCGCTACCCGCTTCGCGCTCGCTCCCGGCGTCGTTTCTTCCCGCTACAAAATTCTCTACGATCTAATCGAGGAATGGATTCGTCACGTTCCATGGCTGGATCAGTTCGAATACAAGGGTAAAGGTCGAGGCACCTCGGCCCGCTCCAAAGTCCCAAAACGTGGCATCGTTGTCAAGGGGATCAAGGATGTCATCCAGTTCCATCAAGAGATATGGTTGACTCGCATGCAGAGTCAGCAAAAAGTAAATTTGGACTTCGAACCAGACCCTAGCGACTTTGCGAACGAAGACGAAGAAGCTCAGGGAGGTGACCAAAGTGTGAGCGCGCCGACAATCGCGCCATCGAGCAAGAGCGTTGTGGAGTCCGCCATCGCGGCTCCACCGGGCAAACGGCGTAAGATCGACAACACGGGTAACGCGATGCAGGCGGCCCATCGACAACTGCTCGATCCGTCATCGTTTGGCGGTCTCAACGCGGCGACGTTCAATAGCGACGTATCTCTGTTGACCCATTTACTTACCTGTTCCCCCGACGAACTGTCCCGGGCCCGAGGTACTACTCCTCCCACTCGTCTCCAACTTCTCGCTTCATCCCGCGGAGGAAGCATTGCCGACGAAGAGCTTTTTGCCGATGGCGAGCTCGAAGGATTGTTAAGGAACGAACGAGAACGTGAGGCTCTTTTGCCGCTGTTCCAGCTCAGCTGGACCGAAGAGATAGCAAAGGAAGACGCTGCCGTAGGTCACTGTAAACCGGTGCCCACAGAACCCAAACGAGGTACCAAACGTATCGATATGGACGCGTTGGCCCGTATCATCGGTGCTCGTGTTGACGACGATAACGCTAACGAAGACGATGGTGCCGTGTTCCAAGATCCAGAGAATCTCGAGGCTCATCAATGGGGCTGGGACGATTATACACTGCATTCCTCGGAACACCAGGCCGCTACGGAAGGCACCGACCTCGTCAATCATTGGTCGCCAGCATCACCGGACGACGACGACGGCGATATATTTGGAGAGCACGATAATACAGTGGAGGACCGGTATGAGGAAGAACTTTGATTCGTCTATGATCCTTCAAGGTCCGGCCGTTCTTCTATTCTTGTTCACAGGATGCCATGTAGCCATTTTTGCACACCAACAGTGTGAGCCGTCTCCGAAATGAATCATTGTGTCGTAGATTGTTGACGACAGGGTGATCCAGGGATGACGGTCAGGAACACGTTAGTGACGTGCCCCTCATGCGTATGCACCCTGACGAGGGTCCTCGCCTCTTATGACACGGTGTCGTTGGTCCGGCGACGTAATCATTGCTTCTTGCACTGCTACAAACAGCCAAATCCCTGAACGTCGCATGCGTACGAGAAACGGAACCCTAAACCCTGCCATGGCTTCGAACATATCTCGTGCGGTATACGGATCGGTAGATAACGACTGACGTAGCATCGTCTCCTTCCACCTTTCTACCATCATCATGTCCTGCGCTTTTTGTCGTCTAGTGGAGTGCGAGCAACTTGTCTTTCTCGATCTGTTGATGATCGATGCTTGATCAATGTCATCACAGTACCACGCCACATGGGGAAGAGGGGGGTGCCAACGACTTCTACTACATCGGTCTTTCACACGGTCCCTAGCGTGTGCGGGTCAAATCCTTTTGGGAACACCTGTCGGACGTTGACATTAATCCGGGTGGTGCACATGTAGTCTTTGTAAGGCTCCCAATCCATCACCTCGTCATCACCATCGGAAGGTTGCGCCGAGAAGTGTTCAGGTAGCGAGTGTTCCAATATCCGAGGGACTCCTTTGGGCTGGCTTCAGTCGAGTGCTGTGAGTAACGTTAACGGAGTGACCGACCATGGTAGGCACGTCTGCAGGGTGGGCCGGACATGATCAAGACGTCGCCGGACCTGAGCAAGAGCGGAACCGGCTCAATGTCCCGAGTAAGACCACCGATCAGGAATATGGCTGCGTTCCCTAGGCTGTTGAGGGAAGGTAGGCGTTAAGGGGAAATGGTAGCGTATGGAGATCGCCGCTCACGAGATCGATACGAGCGGAGAAGTTGCACAGACCTCTGAGCGGTCGACGTGAGCCATGAGCGTATCCTGCAATAACGTGCACGTTAATAATCGAAACTCGTGTCACGTGACGAACGTGCCTACCTTTGTCTGATAAAAGTTGACGATGCCAGCGTCGGGTTCTGGGAAACGGATAAGTTTAGAGTGTGTGAAAGAGGGGTACAGACCGTATACGTCTTTCCAGGTCCTCCAGTCATCATCCCCCCACCCCTCGAGGTCGTCTCCAAAGACTTTTTCCCAGGGCACAGTGCCTACTGCGCGTTTGCAGAGATCTCGAACAAAGGGATCTATTTCACCCTTTCCCTTCGAGAAGTCGTATTGCTTGCTACCCCAGTGATACGACCAGCCAATATTTGCCCATCGCAATTTTGGCACGAGATCAGAAGCGGGACAGTCTGAGACCGTCGTCGATGGTTCTGGAGGAGACTTTGGGAGCGATTTGAGGGAGGAGAAATTATCTACAGAGGCAGGGTCGTTGGAGATGAGCTGTCGTGGGCCAGAAGAAGAGAATCTGGGAGAGGATTCTCCATCGAGCGACGCTTTGGTTCGAATGAGCGGTGATTCGGTACCTGCAGTGCGGGGTTGGAGATGGGCGTTCCAAATGCCCTCGGCCGGGAGGACGTAGTGAGCGTCGAGGTTCGTTTCGTTTGGGTGGTGTGCGTGGTCGCGAAGCGACCATTTGACTAGGCGGCGTTGATCTTGCGGGGAGACGAATGCGGGTAACAGAACCAGTCCTAGGAAGTGTCGTGTTAATACTTCTGAATGCCAGACCACACGCGCCTTACCTGGAACATCGGGTATAGTGAACACGTCTGATCCGTTGGTTGATATTCGGGTAGGCCGATAGAGCGTCGGTAGGTTCGGGTTCAGGAGTGCGGCGAGGTCTAGTACGGCGGAGAGATCGGGTGGTGGGAATCTGGCCTTGTATTTCTTCTCTGCGGCTCTGAATGGGGTCCAACTCGAATCTATGTCAGCGGGTCTGTTTTTCGTCGATTTCCATTGTCGTCTGCGAGCTTTGTTGTATTCTCTGCTGGCAGGCGGTGGTGAGATCATCTTTCTACAAACACGACCAAACAGGCATTCGGCTGGTAAATTTGCCGATCGAATGCATCATCGGCTTGGACAGCCAGACGCATATTTTATGGTCCTCGTCCTCCTCGAGCTCGACCCTCGCAGTGATCTTCGCCATGTCTCTGTGGCTTCCCCGCTCTCAACTTCCCGTCGTGTTTCGTGCAGCCAATCGTCGCCATCTTTCGACGCTTCCGCTGCGCGCACTCTCCCATCACGTTCTTTTCCGTTCTTCCACCCCTGCATTCCTTCCAACTCGACCGTCTTCCGTACTTTATCCCCCACGCCTCGGTCTGGTCAGGTACGACTCAAATAACGCCGCTGTCGCATCAAGCTCGTTACAAGACCCAAAGTCTTCCCCGCCTACGCCAAAGGAAGACGCGCCGTTCCTCACCCGTGCGTGGAAGAAAGTGAAGCATGAAGCCCAGCATTACTGGCACGGAACAAAGCTCCTCGTCTCCGAAGTCCGTATCTCTTCCAGACTGCAATGGAAAATCCTTCACGGGGAGAGCTTGACGCGCAGGGAGCGCAGGCAGGTGTGTTCGCGTGCTCCACCTTGGTGCTCGTCTGACCGGTCCTTTTCCGATTAGCTCAAAAGAACAACTCAGGATTTGCTCAAGCTAGTCCCATTTGCCGCCTTCGTCGTCATACCCTTCATGGAGCTCCTTCTTCCGGTCGCCGTCAAGTTGTTCCCCAACATGCTCCCCTCGACGTTCGAAGACAAGTTTGCCGCTGTTAGTATACCTTGCATTTGGACTCGTACGATAGTTCCTGATCATCCATCTTGGGGTTAGGAAGAGAAGCAACGCAAGCTTCTCAGAGTGAGGCTAGAAATGGCCAAGTTCCTTCAGGAAACCCTCCGAGAATCAGGTCTCAAAGCGAACGCTCATATCCTCGGTACAGACACCTTCAAAGAGTTCTTCCGGAAAGTTCGTTCAACTGGTGAATCTCCCTCCGTGGCCGACATCACCAACGTTGCCAAACTGTTTGACGACGACCTCACGCTCGACAACCTGTCCCGTCCACAACTCGTCTCGATGTGTCGATATATGGGTATCAACGCGTTTGGAACGGATAACTTCCTCAGGGGTGCAATTCGCTCACGGCTTATGAACCTCAGGAGGGACGATCAAGCGATATATGCCGAGGGCGTCGATGAGCTTTCCGTGTCGGAACTCCAGGCAGCCTGCCAGTCGAGAGGAATTCGTACTACCGGGCTCTCCCCTGCGAGACTACGAGACGAACTGTCAACGTGGATTCAGCTGCACTTGCATAACCGTGTCTCTGGGGTTCTTCTCATCCTTGGACGAGCATTCCACTTTGACAAAAAACAGGGGGATGACGTGGATGGGAAGACGGCAGTCATTCAAAGTTTAGAGAGCGTCATGTGTGGTCTGCCGGACAACCTGGTTCGTCTTGTACTATCTTCCAAACGGATAGCTCACGGATGGGGCTATGGTATGACAGCTGAACGAGGCTGAGCTCGAAGTCGACTCGGACAATGCTAGCTACAAACAGAGGCTGGAAGTATTGCAACAACAGGAGGAACTCATCGAGGACGAGCAAGAGCAAGAGCAAAAGGAAGAAGACGCTCGACGCGCGAAACGCGAGGCAGACGAAGTGGAAGCACGTCTTGCTCAGTCGCTCTTGCCCGATAGCGAGGTAGGCACGCATCGGTACTCAAGAAGGTCAACAAACTGATGGAATCCGCTGTAGCTGCATCCCGTCCTTGAAGAGGAGAATGCCCGTATGACTACGGAGCAACTCAAAGAGCTCACAGAAGCCCTGACAGTCATGTCGGCCAAATCGAGTGTTCTCAAGGAGCGGGACGAGCTTCGCGCGCTTATGGAGGAGAACCTCCAAGCCGAAGAGGTAAGCCTACGCTTCCCCATATCAATAAAACCCACCGTCTTCTCATCCCTTCTCCATCATAGGATCCCAAATCTCCTTCCGGCGCATTGACCAAGCGCATCCGGACGATGCTCACTAAGATCGACACCCAACTTCAGGAATACGATTCGCGCGTCGGCAGCTCTCTCCAGATGATCTCTGCAGACGCGCAGGGTCGTATCTCGGTTCAGGACTTGGAGAAAGCGCTGGCTGTGATCAAACATAAGCCGGATGACGAGGTCGGGCAGGCTGTCATACAAAAGCTGGACGTGGACAAGGACGGATTCGTCGAGATCGAGCACGTGTTGGGGTTGGTGCGCGAGGAAGGTCTTGGTGGGTGTTCGCCCTTCGATTCTGTTGAGCGTGGGTGTATTGATGCACGGCCTTGCTTTCTTTTAGGTATTGAAGTGGATGACGAAGTAAGGACATTGATTGGTCAAGGGCGAGAGATCAAGGATTCGAAACCCCGCAAAGAGGACATTGTCCAGGAGTGATTAACAGTGCGCTGTTTAATGTCGACGTGCCAAGCTAATAGACTAGACACTGTGTACTCAACTCCCCTTAGCATCTTAGAATCCCTTGACATTAACAATGTTAAAGAGTCGGACGGTATTCCAAGGCATGATTTTACCTGTTGAGGATGCAACTACAGTTGCCACAGACATGTAGGTGATTCACTGGTGTCACGGATAAGTAACTCGTATACTAGTACCTGCTCCGTGTTTCCATATTGCTGATAGTTTCCTTGAGAGGCCATGCAGAGATTGATCATTAATACAAGCACCCTCACCAGAGTGGAGTCAACTCCCAAGAAAAGATGCCATGTCATGTTGCCTTTTGAGTTCAGGAATGTATCTCATATCACTGAGTAAGCAATTGAGCATCTAGGCTGAAGGACACCATATCAAGAGTACATTTCATCAAACACAAGCAGACAGTAAAGGTACATGAAAATTCCAAGTCTTTTTTTCTTCTTTCTTCTTTATTTCTTCTTTTTTTTTTTTGGCTTTTCAAGATTTTCCCAGTGTTTCTTTATCCTTCTCTCCTCATCATTGAAAGAACTTGAAGACATAGTCTATAGCAAAGCCACTCCTTGGCTTAGTTGGTAAGAGGCCTGGATAAAACTGTTCACACAAAGAATGTCAAAGGATATCTTCAACATACATGCAATTCTGCAGAATGATGTTAGTGACCACATCCACTTTCTCTTCTTGGGATGTTTTGCCATATTCCTTGAAGACCACCTCCAAGGCCTTTTTGATGACAATATGTGGATTTGATTCCTTATACTTCTGAGCAGCAGATGAAAGTGGCTGATCAATGCCCTGCTTATGCAGATGGTATGAATGCTCCAAGATCAGAAGCATATCTAGTATCACATTCAAAATTAATAATGCATCCTATGTATGCATATTGAGCAAGCATTTAAAACATACCAACACCAGCTTTAAGGATCTGCTTCCATGTGGAAAAGGGGACCTTGGTGCACAATTAGACTACATACTATATAGTAACAGATTGTCAAGTTACCAGATTGGGTTTCAGATCTCTAGCTTCTTTGCTAGTAACAGAGATCTATACATGAAATATTAATGTAAAATACTAAAGTAGAAAAAAAGCACATACCCCCTCTGTAGTGACTACCTATAGTGATAAAACCAAGAAATTATTTAATGATGAAACAATTTATCAGTTTCACAAACCTCCTAAATCTTGATAAATACAAACTTTGTAGAATTTAAAAGTCTTACCTTCTAAAAATCATATAAAGGAATTGTTGTTGAGTTCATTTTAAAAACAAAACTAGCATTATAAACTTACATCCTATAAAGATATAGTAAAAGAATAAGTATTGTGAATATTTATTAAAAACATACCAGCTGATGTTTTTTGTAAGGAAAATCTGGTGGATAATGATATAAAATAAAAATTACTTACTTGCTATTCAATAGCATCAATGAAAATATGAATTATGCAAAAAACAGTATGTCAAAATATGACATTCACCTTCTACATACATCAAAGCAAAACAGATTATGTGAGTAATGCATCAAGTATATAACTTACCATCTATGATTTTCAATAAAAAGGAGGGATATTTTTATTAAAATGATTTATAAGTGAGACAAACACCTCCTATTATTGTCAAGATATAAATCAAGATATTACTCTTATCAAAGTGTTATACATAATATGTTACTCACCTACTGATTATTAGAAAATAAGTAAAAACATTCTTTTGCACTGTATGATTTCCCCAGCCAGATGAAGAGCCAAAATGAGTTCATGAGCATAATATTTTTCAATGCAAAAGGAAGCACAGCCCACCCCCTATAATTTCCAAAGCAGGATACAGAGTGGAGATGAGCTCATAAACATCATCTTAAAGATGTTGTGATACTTACTAGCTATACTTACCATCTATTATGTATTTCCACAATAAAATCATCAACAGCAATAGAGTTACCATATTATAATGTATAATGTATAACCTACCAACTAAGATCACACAAGCAAGGACCAGAATAACAGCCATCAATGTAATGATACAATCTAAAGAAGTGCTTCCCTTACCTGAACATGAGGAAACCAGAATGTAAGCTTCTCAAGTTGCATTTGAGTCATGGCACCTATTGGAAGCAAAGACTGGTGCACTTTGTCCATAACACCTATCAAGCTTCATTGCAACCAAAGTATTAGCCTATCAAAGGTGCAGTGCCAGAGCTTATTGACCCAACCCACTCTTGAACTGCATATTTCACACAAAGTCCTATATTTGCCTCCTGGGCTGAGATCAGCAACATCTGTAAAGCTTCTTCACCAAGGACTTGTGTGGTGGTTTCCAAGAGCTTGCCACATTCCTCATCAGACTTGTGCATTTCTAGGATACAAGGTTACCATCATGGACCTAGTACAAGCATGTGGGAAGACATAGTACTAACCTTGAATCCGGACGCAGGCCTGTGGGGCATACTCCATTTGAGTAAGGCGACCCCAAACATCAGTATTTTTTTGATGAGTGGTTCTACCTTTGACAACCGCTCTTCCTACGACAATCGTCGGTCTAGTTTTGCAACTGCTACCGTCCGCAGCGCATCGAATTTCATGAATAACACACGACAGGGACTGGGTGATTTACTGGCATCAGCTCAAGACGACAATGACAGCAGAGGTCACGATTCCCAGGATTAACCTCTTTGAAGAACATTTCCTCAGAGCGTTGGATTGCACGATCAAGTTTGTCCATTGGGATGCAATACCTGCACGACATGCGATTACGAGACCATAACATAGTTGTCCTGCTTACCAGATCGCGTGAATGCGCTTCTTGAGAATGGTGGTCTTCGCACGATCTGCAATAAAGTTCTTCGTTTGCGAGACCTCGTCTTCGCGGCCGGCCTCAAAGCCCTGGGAATCGTGGAAGGCCAGCTTATCGTTGCTCCGGAAAATCAACTCGTGCTCGATGTTGTGGATCCCGCGCTATCAATGGTCAGCAACGTCGACACCGTCACAGAGGACTCGGCGTAACATGAAGAACCTCACCTCCCTGGATCCCGCGACTTGCGATAGATCGACCTGATCCCACGCTTCAGCATACAGCAAAACAGCATGGAACGACATATTGACATGCACCTCGTTCCCATCGCCGTCAAATGATCTCTGGGTTTTCCATGGAGTTGCAGATCCTATGGAGAATGGTAGTCTTGCCAGCGTTCGCGCGCCCGACGATGATCGATGAGGATTCTGAAGCAACCAAACTTGGCTTGGAGATTCTGGAAGTCACTTTCTGTGTCTTCTGTCGACATTCTGAGTAGAACAGTGTGGTTTAGAGTCGAGGCTTCCTGGGTGGTGGTGAAAGCGAGGACGGAAGAGCCCTGGAGTGCCTAAGATTTCTGACATGGAGTTGCGGCAGGTCCGTTCATTTCCGACCTCCCTTCCATCACTGAGTCATATCTATCCCAGAAGCATACACGAGTGATGCATTCCACTTCACGATAGCATTTACATGAGAGCAGGGTAACAAACTGGGGAGGTATATACTAACTATGCAGATCAAATATCAACGTATATCAACGATAGAAGAAGACTAGTGCATCAACCCGAGCTGAAGGGATCAATTGATTCCCAATTATCGTCCCCTTCAGCGTCAGACTCCCCACCGCTCGCCGTCGGTTCTGCCTCGTCGACTTCTTCCGTGTCCTTGACAGCGATAGGCAGTTGATCTGGCAAACGCTAGGAAAAAAAGAAGCGCATACCATCAGGATGGCCAGTACAACTGACTGAAACGCGAGACGACCAACCACAAATGCAAATTTGCACACCAAGAAACCACCTTTGTTGAGGCCCTTTTCTTGCCAGTGCTGCGCCAGCGCACCGGTCAGCTTCCGTTTAGACATTGTTCCCGAGTGGGGGCTTACCTTCTTTACGACGTACAAGCCGTCGTAGCGATATCTGTGGGAAAGGAGGATTAGTGATCGTGATTCCAGAGGAGCGCTTCTCCCCTACCCTTCGCTTGGTCCGTACTTCGACCTAAGCTTGTATCCTCTGATGACACGGACAGGCTTGCCTGTCTTGACGGAACGCTTAAGAAAAGAGTGTTGAGCTGACGGGAACGATAGTGGATTCCACACGAGCTGAGAAGATTGGGGTACCTTGAGCGCTTTGTTGTGATTGTGTTCGAACGATTGGTCAAAGCTTTGTTCAGCGGTCCGAAGCTGTGTGCATAGTTAGGCTGACCTTAACAAAGCCGGAACTGTTGACTCACATTTTTTGGAGCTGCCTTCGTCCCTTTGAGGTCTCTACCACCTGAAATAATGTGTCAGCTATTTTGTAAGGAGTACTCGAAGAAAACTTGTAACTTGCCTGCTCCCGTATATGTGCTGATGGAAAGAAACATCAATGGCCGGAAGGCGTGATAGAGCGTAAGAGCACTGGACTTACAATGCATACCCGTCGTCGACATCGTCATCGTAGCCTCCAGAAAGGGCGATGGAATAAGCCCCATCCGGTCCTGGAGCGATACCTCCTACCCATGGCCTTGTTGTTTGAAAAACGAAGGTCAACGACGAGAAGAGAATATTATAATCTGGAAAAGTTCCGACTCACGCATGAACCGCGTCGTTCGAGCACTCTTCCCTGATGTTGCGCAGTTCATGAATGCGTCGAAATCGACCAGAACAGAAAAGAGCCGTACCTCGACGCCCACCACGAGCCGACTTCAATGCCAGGAATTGGCCCATATGTTTTTCTGGAAATCCGACATGTGGATCAGCGTCGGTGCTGGGAGACAAAAAGAAACAGGATTGCTCACGGATTATGTCGCCTCACACGCTTCGTTGCTCCTGCGGTGTCCTCCACAAGCGCCTTCACAGATATGGGCCGCGGCATGCCACGAGACTGCTCGACGCGTACCAACGCGTCTGAAGGCTTGCCTGCGATGCGTGAGCTCCGCCTTCGACCCTGTGTCGATTCCTCGCTTTGGGGCACCGCGTTCTCGTCGTTCGCAATGCGCGCGGCCTTTGCGGACGGCTTTTCGTCCACATCTGATTCCGACTCTGCGTTCGCCTTCCTTTTGTTAGTGCCATTGGAAAGTTTGGGCTTCTTCCCATTCTTATGGCGCGTCTCCTTCGGTTCAACGCTTGGTTTCAGTTTCTCCACGCCAAGTCCCGCGAGGAGTCGGCGGTTTCGTACGATGTTGGCATCGCGTTCTTCAGAATAACTGAGCATAGTACTCTAACTTGACGCGTTTGAGTGACGAGGGTATGGTTTGATGTCAGGTCCAGTACCTTTTTTTCTGGGTGAGGTCACCGCTCAATCGGCGAGTGTTTGACTACTACTGGATCGATTCCCACCCTTGTTAGTCCACCGTGGAATCTGCTCAAACATTGACAGCTAAGTATTCTCCATTCCATCTACTTATCAAACATGAACAAAGACCTGGGTATACGACAGTTGCCACTTTGAGAAGTTCACCAAGAGGAAGCGGTGCCAGACCGATTTATCCCTACAAGACAACAAGAAAAGATGAACACCTAGCGTCAGGTGTGAGATAGAATGCTCGAAATGCGAGATATCAAGACAGCAACGACGTAAATTGTGATAATCATGAGTAGCATGAAGAATTCGATGGCGTGTTCGTGGGGATCTATACACGAATCCGTGTGATCGAGGTGGAGTGGTGTACCGCAGTGCGATCAAGGACGTGACCAAGCAAGCATCTCAATGCTTATCCGGTCGCGAGGCACCGGATGCAGCAGCAGCAGCTAAGTGGGTTTCGATGGCTGGCTCGGCATCCTTTTCTTGCAAATAGGGTTCATCGTCTCCATCGGAAAGTTCGGCCCACCATCGGCCGGCTTGGAGAATCAATACGCCAGTGAGCGCCACGCTACAAACGAGATGATTCGATGCCAGGTCCAGCGTCGGTGAGCGCAGCGAACGTGGAAATGCGTCCACCGCCGAGTTTATCGGAATAGATGTGAATTTTTCGAATAGGTCTGGAGAGAAATGGCCAGGTTATCGGTTAGACTGGAACGGAACGAAACAAGGACGAACTTGGAAGGACAGAGTAGATGTACATGATGACGGTTATACCATAGAGGACTATAAAGCTATGAGAAATAGATCAAGATGATGGAACGTAATACGCACATATGCTTCCCCCGTCGAACATGAGGTTTCCTGCTTCACCATCTCGGAAGCTCCAGAAGATGGTTGCACCACCGAGGATGACGATGGCGGAGAGAATGTAGAGGACTTGTACGGGTCCTTTCGTCAGTATCGAGTAATACAAGGCGGCAGTCCATAGATGCTCATCGGTGACGGGTGACTTCCAGAGCGTCAATGAGTCTGCGATCCAATGGGTAAATAGAGACCCTAGAAATGCAGCGAATGAGATGAGATGGACGAAGAGAAGGAGAAGATGGTCACCGAGGAGGAAAGAGGTGACGCATACGACAACGCTGCCCCGTACACCCATGGAGTTCTCGTGCTCGTGTGCCCGCAAATGCCCGCAAAGTCGCAGCCAAGTCGCTTCCGCATCGAAATCACAGGACTCTTCTGATTGGCTCAGCTCCTCATGCAAGCTCTCCGTCCTCGAGCAACTACCGCGTTTTGGTCTTGGGCGCGACCACCATCGTCTGCGACGGCGCTCAGATGCCCCCGTTGCTTTTTCTCCGACGTTGCACCTCCTACACGTCCCTGGTTCGTAGAACCCGAGCCAGTCAACCCCCGAGAACTTCCCCCTCACCTCCTCCCAAAATCGCACGACCTTCCTCCTGACCTTCCTGTCCCAATAAAGGAGCTCTTCCATACACTCAGCAAATCACCCTTTCTCGAATCCTCGACGCTTGAAGTCAAAGAACCTTCCCCCATTCCTCCCGGGCCACCATTACCAAAGACTATACCCAAAGGCCGACGGCGTCGCGGCAGAACTTACTCCGGGGAAGGCATTGCAGACGATCAAGGCGGTATCTGGAATTGGGTTGTGACCGCACAGGTACCGTCGCTCTCGAAAAGCAAGCTACCCCCTTAGACTTGTGCTCAATTCCAGCTAGGTCAAGGACGGCACCGAAAACCGAGGTTCCATCGAGGCCGTCGTCAGACTAGTGCGAAAAACGGCAAGTCCGGCTTGGTCCACCGTCTCTTACCCACGTTCCTTATTCCTCGCAGTTACTGAAAATGAACCCGCCCGTGCCTCTGCCCCGGAATGCCAAACGGCGAGGCCATCATGGTTGGGCAATGGTCGACGCAGGAAGCTTTGCAGTCCATATACTCAGTCGGGAAGCTCGCCAAAAGTATTTCCTAAATCAGTCTCAGTGGTGATCGTTTTCCTCCCCTCATTTACGACCGCCCTGTTATAACAAACTTCGGAAACCACACATCGCTATTGGTCAGCTATAGTTCGTGAGTCTACGACCTTGTTTGGGGTGATTTCGGGGCATTCGAACGTAATGGTACTTCTATTCCCTGTTTCACAATCACTGGATCTACGGACAACCCCTGCAATGGCGATGTACCGCGCTTGTACAATATTCAGGCAAGCTCGACCGCGAAGGCGATCATAGCGGATTTCCTGAGAGCATGTGCTGGAGACTCGACTATGGATCTACGTTTTTTTTCCTGTGGAATTCCCTGCATTCCAGGTATAAACGACGTGTCAAAACGATGTCCAGGATGGCCGTTATGATACCAATTCTCGAAAATCAGACTCTAAATGAATGCGCGTGGAGTCATGCTCTTCTTACAACATAAGAATGTCGACAATTATGCAAGAGAGTGGGAGAGGCCGCGTCGCCGGGGTTACTCCAGCAGTGAGTGTTCATTGGGACCGTAACATACAGACACTAGTCACGTAAATATACAAAGATGAAAGGACCACTGAATACTAATCATGAGGAACTCGATGCTTGCAACGCTTTGCCAAACTCTTGCCTCAACTTTTCACACTCCTGATCTGTAATGCTATAGCGCCATATCAATGCCTCGACCTGGTCCAACGCGTGGTCGCGCCCTCCGACAAGTACCCCCTGTTTCCCATCGAACGCATCCACACACATATGCACAAACTTTTTGGCTTTGTCCTCGTAGGCCCGTAGAGCGAGAGCGGTAGTCTCGAGGGTCACGCGGGCGCTGCCGCTTGAGGTCAAGAGGAAGATGATTTGCATGACACAGATCAAGTCCACGATGTAGGCCATGAGGACCTTGACGTCCTTTTTGCTGAAGAGATGAATACAGCACGCATTCCTTTTCAGCGAGGGGTACTAGGTGAAAACGGACATCTACTCACGCCTCTCGATACACTTCGTACGTCGCCTGTAAGAGCGAAACCACCACGCCTGCAACGGGGGCCAGGATGGCCACCGGGGCCACCCCGGTTCCCGAGAGGGCCTTCACCAATTCCGCGGCCGAAGCAAGTAAACCGGCGAACGAGGCCCTGAAAGGCAATCTCTTTGTCAGGCACTGTGGAAAAAACATTTGGCCTGTTGGACCCGGACCGCTTACACATTTGATGCTGTACCACTGCCATCAGCGGTGGCTCCAGCGTCCGAGCGAAGTAAGGCTTCGATGAACTTGTCATCCAGCAAACACTAAAATACGTTCAACATTTAATTAACACCAGCGAGTAATGCAAAGCGTACGTTATCCGGGTCATTGAAGTTCCAGACGGTGATAACGTCCTTACGGATGACCTGCAAACATTCCTTCAAGGTACGGCCGCCGAAGACGGAACTCATCAGGAGCCTTCTCCAGTACTCTATGATCGTCGTCAAAAGCTGGCCGATCTCTTTTAGTGTAGACGTACTTTTCTTCCCGACGCTATGACAAGACACGTTAAAAGAAGTGGGTATAGACGGACACCAAAGATACATACGCTATTGATAATTCAATCTTCTCCTTAATGCTGACACGCTGAGCGATGGATGCGACGACCCGCGGCGCTTCGTCGGTATGATATTCATCCATATTCTCCAACGTGGCCGTGACAAGTTTAGTAAGATACTCAGAGTAGCCGTCTTGCACTGGAGTGCCATCAGACGCCGTGCATCGAGAGTCCGCGACACGGTCAGACATACCAGAAACGGTGACGTGCTTAACATCGTTTCCTGCCGCTTTGTGGAGAGGCTTTATGCAGTGTTCGTCCATGTACCTTGACTTATATTGCTCTATATTCTCGTTTGCCGATAGGTCGAGCTCCAGCTGGGTATCTAGCAGATCCATCTTGGTGAGAACCACGACAAGGGGAACTACATAGCGCTGGTAAGTTATACGGCCGCAACACAACAACAACAACGCACTCTTTCCCAGAACGTCGTCTCTGGATTGTAGGAACCTTTCCACGCCGGCTTCAAGCAGACGACCACCTGAGTAGGGCATCTCGAGGCAGAGCCTGGATCTCTTCGTGAGCGATACTAGTTGATACGGTGGACGTTCTTACCAAATCGCGTGAAGTCGATCCTTGAGCTGAGGTTGGGCCTTTCTTTTGGCGACGAATTGCCTCACTGTCTCGATGTTCTCCCCGTCACCGGCTTCAAAACCAAGGCTGTCATGCACCACGAATCGCTCGTTCGTGGGAGACATAAACTCCTGATCGATGTTCGCGATTCCACGATTGACGTCAGAGGTGTGCTCGAAGGAAAGTGTGAGCTAGGGAGCACCACATGGCATGTTTGAGCCACTCACAACACTTTTGACGCCAAACACTCTGTGGATTAATGAAGATTTACCGACGCCCGACTAGAACAATGTGAGCTTATTTCCATCTCTAATCAGAATGGCAGTTACATTTCCGATAACCAAGAGTCGGAATCTATAGGAAGCTTTAGCGCAGAAGGAATATGTGAGAGCTGTAACTCACTTTGAACAAGACTGGAGGATGGGAGTTGTAGTCGCGAGCAACTGACCGAATTCATGAGGAGCAAGTATAGATACTTGGTAAACTACGTACCGACTCGAGTACCGAGTGGTGGCCATTGACCACCACTATAACTTTCCTTGCCTTTTTCCGATACGCTATTGATGAAGGTGAGGAATTCATGGCGCCATGCTAAAGTGTTCTGAAATGACCAACATTTTGCGCCGTTCTCAGTCCGCACACATTCGATGTCTTTTAGACTGATGTCAATGTTTACCCGCTTCCGTAGTCGAGAATTACAGTTGACCGAGACGTAAATGTGGTCATCGGTGCTGAGGGCACTGGAGAGTGGTCAATGCGCTGCGCAGGCATACAGCTTCAATATCTTACAAAGTAGGATTGAATTCTACCCGGTGTTCTTCACCTGCAGACATGGTCTTCTGAACGTCCTTCAGTACCTCGTTGTTCTTCTTCAGTTGGAACGATTCGATTTTTTTACTGGAATCCCTCGCGAGACTAACGTCGATAGCTAGCGAAAGTGAGCCAAGCGTGACGTCTATCAAGCTGAGATGCGCGCACTGGATACATAGAGCGTTGAAGTGAAATTGTCTCGTGAAGCGGAATCACTGGTGGACATGGCTTGGTGCTAGGACACCAGTGAGGGGGGGCCAGGATCGGGTGGTGGGGGAGAGGGGAAACGAGCGCTTCAGGGTCCCTAGTTGGTGAACGTGTCGTGTACATGCTGTGGATAGATTTGGCTCCGATTCACGTGGTGGGCATCCTGAAGCGCTCGAGCACACCAGCTCTCGATGGAAACAACGTTGAACCGACCCAGCAGGTCAGGCCCATAGAACCTGTGTCAGCAGTCTATAGGACTGACCTGTGTACGAGGAACCTGTTCACAGCCTCGAGGCGCTGAAGTGGCTGACGCAGTACGAGTCCGATCAACCCTGTGTGCTCAACGGCCTGTGAACATGTGAATGGTCCAACTACTCTTTCGCAACTACTTGTTCAGCGAGCCCTCTGATACATGAAACACGTCGTGGTACAACTGAATATATACTTGTGCAATGTTGAGTGAAGTGCTTTGACACTCGCTCCAAACTCGATCAACCTGTCTACCAGAGTACATCTTTCATCCATAAAGTATCGGATGCCCATCAGCATGCGCGAATGGCGAAACTGAGGAAAGGTAAGCGATTCCAGCGCTCGAAAGGACACGTGTGCACACTTTGTCGCAGTCAGACAGCCTGAAATTGAACAAACCCCGATACGGGACCTTTAGGGAGACTGTCAAGTTGCACGCAGTAAGAACCTTGTGGACACCCCGTGTTGGATGCGGCGACCCGGGATGTTTCACCAAGAAACTTGGCTAGATTCTCGTTGGTAGTCTTGATCAAATTGGAAAGAGACTCGGAGTAATCTTCATCCACTGAAGTACCATCAGAAAGCGCGAATCAAGGATCGGCGACGCCAATCTGACGTACCAGAAACAGTGACATACGTCACGTCGCCCCTCGCCACTTCACAAAGAGGCCCGATCAACTTTTCTTCTATGTACCTCGACTTGTAGTGCTTTAGGGTCTCGTTCACAGGTAGATCGAGCTCTAGTTGGGTATTCAGCAGATCTACCTTGGTGAGTACCACGACGAGGGGAACTACAGAGCGTTGATAAGATATACGGCTACGACGCCGCAGTGATAACAACGCACTCTTTCCCATGATTCCGTCTCTGCGTTGTAGGAACTTTTCCACGCCTGATTCAAACAGGCGACTGCCCGCATAGGGTATCTCGAGGCAGAGCCTAGATCTCTCTGTCAGCGAAGCTAATCGACGCAGCGAATCCTTCTCACCAAATTGCGTGAAGCTGATCCTTGAGATGAGGCATAGCCGTTCTTCGGTCGATGAATTGTTTCACTGTGTCCACGTTTTGTTCATCACAAGCCTCGAACCCGAGGCTGTCATGAACCACGAATCGCTCGTCGGTCGGAGAGATAAACCCCCGATCAATGTCGGCGGAACCATGAGTGGTATCAGAGGTATTCTTGAAGGAAAGTGTCGGTTGAGGTACATTGTGTGCGACATGGTCAAGCCACTCACAACACACTCGACGCCAAACACTCTTTGAATCAATGAAGATTTACCAGCGCCGCACTAGGAGTAGGTGAGCTTGTTTTCATCCCTAGGAAGATTTATAATTACATTCCCGATGACCAGGATTCGGATTCTATAGACGAGCCTTAGCGCACGAGTGAAGGAGAGGGGGCCCAACTTACTGTGAACAAGACTGGATGATCGGAGGTGTAATTGCGGACAACTGGCGAAATGCATGAAAGAGGAGTATGAGTATATGGTAAACCACATACCGCGTGGTGGCCAGTGACCACAACTTCGACATTTTTTGCCTTTTTCCGATATGCTATCGATGAAATGAGCGATCCACGACGCCACACGGAAGGAACAACCGACTTCTTACGCCTTGTTCATCACGCATACATTCAATGTCACGTATACTGATGTCAATGTCTACTCGCTTTGATAGTCGAGAGCTAAAGTTGACGGATATGAAAACGTGGTCATCGGGGTGGAGGGCACTGAAGAGCAGTCAACCCACTGCGCAGGCATGCAGCTACATGGGACGTCTTACAGAGGCGGAGCGAATTCTTCCCTCTGCACCTCTCCTGCGCATATGGTCCTCTGAACCTCCCTCAGTGACTTGTCGTTCTTCCTCAGTTTGATGGATTCAGCTGCTTTACCAGAACCGCTTGCGAGACTGATGTGTATAGCTAGCGGAAATGAGTCGGGTGCTATCTCACCAAGCAGGGATGTGTGTTCATACTTGATATATAGAGGGTTGAACTGAGAGTGTCTTGTGGAGTGGACATGGCTGGGTACCAGGATAGTGCAGGATGGGATGGTGGGAGGAGACGAGAGCTTTAGAGTCCCTGAGCTGGGGAACGTGTGCTGTGCATGCGGCGGATACATTTGACTCTTCTTTAGATGGAAGGTGATCTGAGCGCTCGAGAATTGGCATGGAGCCAGAGCTCAGGCTCCTCGACAGAAACCACTCTGGGCGGCTGGTTGAGTCGAGCAGCGAAAGGCGGCCCAGTGTAGGCGTTGTCAGTGAGCAAGTCCGAGTCTTAGTTTGACCAAACACCGCCCAAGTGCAGCGAATTCTTCGGCTGCTCGACGCGCTGACACAACACGAGCGTCGACAGTACCGACTCGGATCCTCGCCGGGAACGACTCCGACTCGCAAAAGCACTCTGTCGAATGCCGCCGTCAGTTCGTTCCCGTAGTCCAACCTCCCCCTTATCATCCTCCGGAGAACATGTCCCCTTCACGTCCCCCCGCCGAGCTCGTCACTCTCACTCGTCGACAGAATCTCTACGAAACCTCGAGCTCACGGACGGACCCATGCTAGCATCCACAGCCACAAAACACGCCCCACAACGATCTTTTTCGTTCTCGGCGTTCGACTTTCAGACAGATTTACTTCCGCTCAGTGCGACCGTCAGCGAAGGGGACACATCGTTCGTTCAAAGTTCTGGGGCGGAGAAGAGCATCAGTTTGATACACGGTACGCGTCTTATGCCACCTTTTACGTCTCGGTCTTGTTGGACGGTCGAGCGTTAGGTATCGGGCTCGTCGTTGGATCGCAGGTGTGTCACTCCTTCCTCGTGGCTCAAATTGATTCTTGGGAGTGACCGTCACGTTAGATTGGCTCTGGAATATTGTAGGGTCGGCTTTTGCTCCACCTTCTCCGTAGGGATTGACAACACCACGTAGTTCCTCGCCAGGTATCATTGTTGCAAACACGCATAGCGTCGGGGCAAGTCTGGCAGTCTGGCTTGCGTCTGGCTTGCTCGCGTGGACGGGCGCGAGTAGTTTCGCAGAGCTTGGGTATGAATGAGCGTTACTCAAATGATCTTTACTCAATCGTTCTCAGGTCGAGTATACCATTGGACGGCGGCGCCCAGGCCTACTTGTCATATGCGTATGGACCTCTCGTATCATACCTCTTTGCTTGGACAGCCATTTCCGCGCTAAGACCAGGTTTGTGACGAGTCAGATCCTTTCTTTTACTCGGATGCTCAAACTTTCGATGTGCAGGCAGCGGTGCGGCTATCAGTCTCATCTTCGCTGAATACCTGAACCGACTCATGTGGCACATTACTCGTGACCAGGTGTCACCCGGTAGCATCCCCCAGTGGTCTATCAAACTCACGGCAGTTATAGCAGTGCTTGTCGTGGGCGTTATATGTGCAGCGACACGGAATATGGGTACGAGAGCTTCAGTCTTGTTTACTACTCTCAAGGTGTGCAGGGTTTGGAATAGTATATTCGTGCAACTAATGAATGGTCCACACCCTCGATAACGATAGGTTTGTTCATTGGTACGTCGTATTTCCTCTTTTCGCACAAAGAATGGGAGGCGATCAAACTTATAGATAACGATCACTATTTTGGGTCTTGTGCAACTGGCTAGAGGGCGAGCATCAGAATCATTCAAGGAGCCTCTGTTCGATGACTCGAGCAAAAGCCCGTCAGCATATTCTCTCGCGCTTTACTCCGGTCTGTGGGCTTTTGATGGCTGGGATCAAGCAAACTACGTTAGCGGAGAGATGTATAACCCAGAGAAAAACATACCCAGAACGATCCATTTCAGCATGGCGATCGTCAGCGTAAGTGATTTCTCGGCAAAAACTTCAGATGTGGCTGATGCATACAAAAGATATTGTTCCTGCTTGCGAACGTGTCGTATCTTGTGGTGCTCGACAAGGTAACCGTGTCCAGTAGTAATGCCGTCGCACTTGATTTCGGTCGCACACTTTTTGGACCAATTGGTGGGGTAGTGCTTGCCGTCTGTGTGGCAGTGTCCTGTTTTGGTGCTCTCAATGGTAGTTGTTCCTTCAGCTGACCATTCCTTTACTTATTCAAAGTAAAAAGGAGGAACCTTTACGACTGCGCGGCTCATCCGAGCTGCAGGACGAGAAGGATACCTCCCGGCGATGTTCGGCAAGCTGAATAAATCGCGAAGGACACCAGTGAATGCCATCTTATTGCAAACGGCAATGACGGTCGCGTTCATCGTCGTTGGGGGTGAGTTCCGATCTCTGGTCAACTTCTCGGTGGTGGCGTCTTGGTCCTTTTACTTTTTAACTGTAAGTCGTGACCACTTTCTGGCATACCTTGCGGAACTGAGCATCGGTGTCAACAAAGGTGCTTGGGCTAGTTATATTGCGGATCAAAGAGCCGAACCTCAAGAGGTACGATTGACCTGGGTTTCGTTTGACCGCTCCTAACGATGTTTACGCCATCAGACCATACAAAACGTGGATTATCACGCCGCTCGTATTTTGTGCTGTCGCGATATTTTTGTTGTGCATGCCAATTATTGCAGCACCGCTTGAGGCCGTAGCTGTTCTTGGTGCGTAACTGTCTGATATGATCTTCAGAGTTGTGCGAGCAGCGAGGTAATTGGCGTCGTTTACAGGCTTTGTACTTGCTGGTGTGCCCGTGTACTACCTCACGAACAGAAATGAACTGGCCAAGCTTCCTTTCTTGCTGAGTAAGTGTTCTCAATTGCGTGTAACCTGGGAAGGAGGAGCTCAAGTTATCCAGGTTTCCTTGGGTCTTGCTTCGATCGATCACGAGGACGACCAAACGCTGGTGCTGGATGGGAAGCGGTATCTACGGAACCCGACGAAGTTGAGATGCGTACGAGCAGCAGATGATGTTGCGGGATCACCATGTTCCCGTGGGGTGACTCTTGATACCACTCTGTTTGGATATAACACGGGGGAAGGTATACAGATATATGACATGATGGGAAGGATGGGTAACATCCTGATATGTCAGTGAGCGTGAGATTTCGGATCAAGCTCTGTAGTACTTGGTTGGCAACAAGGAGTGCGTGAGATCCCGGATGGCGATTCAGAACAAGTACCGCGTACTTAGCAAGCAGTTACGATACCCTCCAGAATGCTGTGGAATGACCGATATCGCGCAATTTCCGGTGATGTTCGGAGGCTGACTTGGACGGGATATATATAGCTTTGGTTGGGTCGTCCATGGGTTCTATCTGCCCATCATCTAATCGACTGCTTGCAATCCAGCATCTGCTACCATGGTGCGTGAACATGCAGAATGAGCGTTGAGATTCGGACGCTGATGTGATTGGTACATAGGGTGAATATAGGTTTAATGTCAAGGTATGGAGCGCAACTCCTAGTGAAACAGCACGGAATGTGACTGTCTTTAGATGACATGTGGAGGTTGTTCCGGAGCCGTCTCCCGGGCGTTGTCGAAAGTGGAAGGTACACGCGGTCGTTGTGATGTAGTGAAACAGGAGCTGACAGTACCTGCTGCGCAGGGATCACATACGACGTGAGTCTCGAGCAGCAGACGGTGGTTGTGAAGGGAGACGTGCCGTACGATACTGTACTGGAGAAGATCAAGAAGACGGGCAAGGAGGTTAGTTGTGTCTTTGGTTGTTTCTTACCATGTCGTTCTGAACTGGTTCTGTGCCAGGTGTTGTCTGGCGAAGTGGTCCAAGGACAGGTTGTAATGTAACGTAGTGATAAACATGTCGTCGGCGCCGAAGCTTCGGCATTAGTGCCTGAACGTCATCGTCGCTGGCGCTGCGGCCCCGAGCTCAGGTTCGTGAGAGGAGTTAAAGTGCTCCATCATCTCATCAACCACGTTCTGATGTCAACCATTTCATGGATTCCACCCCAACCTACCCGGACAGTCTGGAATGGATCACCGCCTATCTCACCGTACACTCCCTCAGCGTACCAAGTAGACGCTATTCATTTCTTCTATGGCTAGCCGTCGTCCTCGTTTTCCTCGCCTTTGCCGTCCTTCACTGGACCGGTTCCAGAGGCGGCTTATTCGGTGCAATCTGGTCAAAATGGGCCCTGCGCCGTCGCACCTGGCGGAAGAAGCATACCCTGGCTCTCGCTCGAAAAAAAAACCAGCCTCATCGACAACCCTTTTCGCTCCCATCCAACGCCCAACTCCTCTCTCTGGCCGTCCTTACGCTGGCGTCCCTCGCACTCGCCTTCGTCGGTCCGGATTACCTGGCACCGAGCTTGAAAATTTGGCAGATCCAGGCTCGTGCTTCATTTCCGTCCCAGCTCTACGACACTTCGGCCTTCGTACCATACGTGTCCCAGGATACCATCTCAAAGTCTCTCTGGTCCTCATCCGCAAGGGTCGGCCAGATCGCATTCGCCCTCCTTCCTCTCTGTGTCCTCTTTGCCCTCAAGGCACCTCCCTTCGCTATATTTGCCATTCCTTTCATGATACAGCTATACTTTGACAAGCTCGCTTGGTTACACAAGTGGGCAGGACGGCTCATCTGGTTTCTCGTCCTCGTCCATGTCGCACTCTGGAGCATCCAGTTGGCTAAAGACGTCAACCCATCCACTGGTCGCGTAGCATATGTCTACGCCTGGTCTTATACTCCCTTTATTTGCGGATGGATCGTACGCAGACTTGTCCTTATTTTGCGGCCAGCGTGCTGATCCTATCACAGGCCTTTGCGCTCCTCACACTGATTATCCTTCTCTCTCTACATCCTATCCGGAGGCGGTTCTATGAACACTTTTACATCTCTCACGTTCTTCTCGTCCCCGCTATGTTAGTCATGGCAGGGTTGCACCACCCGACCGTCGCTTGGTGGTGTTGGGCAGCCCTTTCTCTCTGGATCGGTGAACGCTTTTGGCGGGGGACCTGGTGGATCTACGCTAATGGCATTGTGGGCGGAGCACCCCCGGGACCACCGCCTTCTCCACCTAATTTCAAGAATTCACGAGATGCCTGGGAAATGGATCATGTTCATCGGTTTAGCGTCGAATCAAACTTGACAAGTCTCTCTCGAGATGGACGGTCTCCTAGCCCCCTTAATACTTACTATCTCCATGGTGGTATGCTCGGCTCCGCCGATCATGACGCACACATGTTTAAAACCCGACCGCCACTGCCGCCATCTCACCTGTACTCAACCGAACGGAACCCTTCCAGGGAGTTAATCGGTCGTTTCCCACCTGCTTATATTCCGCCGCCTGGTTATGTGCATGCTGAACTCTTGTCTGGACCCACAGTTCGCCTACGCCTTATCACGCCGGGCTTCTTGCCATGGTCACCGGGTCAACATTTTCTCCTCAATATCCCATCCGTCTCTCGCTTCACTTCTCACCCGTTTACGTGCGCCTCTATTTGTGACGAAGAAGCGCCGACAGATGCAGGTCGCATAATGTTGTTCCTGGTACGCGCGAAAAGTGGCTGGACACGAGATCTCTGGAATCTTGTGTCTCAATCGACAGCGGAACGATCTAGGGGTGATGGATCTCATATATCTACGTCAGACAATATACCGAAGCACGGCGTACTCTTGCGCGCATTCGTCGATGGGCCATTTGGGAGCGCAAAGCGTGCGAGATGGGGAAATTATTCGACTGGGATAATCATCACTGGTGGTTCGGGCGTCAGTTTTGGTTTGGCCCTCTTGCAGTATATGTGTATGTGCTTGTCGGGGAGGGACGGAAGACATCTTGGAGGACGTCCTGGCGGCTGGGGGCGGAAGGGTAGAGATCTGAAACGCGTGCGGTTTATTTGGCTCGTCCGCGAATACAGTAAGTGGAATCGGTTGAGCAAGTGTGAATTGAACTGAGCTGGATTATATCAGGCCACGTTCAGTGGTGTGCATCCATCCTACGCCATTGCATGTCCATCGTTCCCTCGTCGGCTCTCCAGGTTGACATATATGTCACAAATTTCGAACCCATCCCCCTGAGACATCCTGCGCCACTGCGTCCTTTACGTGCGCATCTCGATCGGGACCTTGCCAAATCCGATGTAGAATTTCAACCCCCTCAACCGAATTTCGTTCGCGAGGATTCTGCGCGTCTTCGCTCTCGGTCCATGTATTCCTTGGAGAGCCATGAAAGCCACGAGAGCGATGTCGATCTCAGTTATTATCTCGGCGAAGCCTCTGATGACGAGCCACCGGCGGATGAGATGCATGCTGCACATGAAAGGAATATATTGGATCTCACTAATTTCGATGGCGATGTCGATACGGCATTATCACCTGACGAAGCATATCTGAGCCACAGGCTGAAGAAGGAGGGAAAGCTTCGGAGACAGCAGTCTCGCAAGGTCTCTGCTGCAATGGGGATGAAACAAGATATGCGGTTATTACGTCCCCTGACATCCAGCGAAGCGCATACTCCTCGACATGCCCAGGACCCACGTCAAGCGTACCCTGACCGGTATACCTCCCGACCGCCTCGTGCGCCACAGCCACGGAGCCTCTCAGCATTATCCACTCAGTCAACGGATCGGCTCCTTCCCATTTCACCGCTCTCCGAACGGCCACAATCAGTTTCGTCTGAGACGGACTTGTATTCGCTACTCTCTCACCGCTCATTATCCCCACTCCATACACATTCGCCATTGGTGCCTCTGTCTGTCGATCCCCCGTCAATTGTTTCGCTCGTCGATGTCCATGGCAGCTCGAGACTACCCGCGTATCCTACCAAAGCCTGTCATGAGGTCAAGTCCGAACCCGGCAAGTCGCTATCGGTTCAAATACCGTCTTCGACTACGCACGTGCACCCTCAAGAGTTGCCTTCGGCCGGTCCTTCCACTCTGACGCCGGATACGCATCTCCCGTTCGAGATGGACGAACAAGAAGCGACGGACGTCGATGCCGTCGCTGAGCACGCGAGACCTGGGAAGCCCAAGTTAGACAAGGTGATTGCGGACGAGGTGCAGGCGTCCAAGGGGGCTATCGTCGTCGCATGTCCGTGGTTCTCTATTCTCTTTTCGTCTCTGGTGAGGCTGAACGGCGACGTGTGTGTTTTTTTTGCTTTTGCTAGGTTGCGGACCTACGTCTCTGAATGCGATGGTGCGCAAGATCGTCGCTGCGCAGATCGATCCCGGGCGGATACGCAGAGGCGACATGCGTGGATCTATCACTCTCGTATCCGAGGAATTCGAGTATTAATGCCGCCGCATCGTGCAACGTATGGGCAATGAATCATACGCACGGGAGCCTTTTTACTTTATCTCCTTTTATTCTTTCGACAATCGATTTGTGCCATATTATACATCGGACGGAGTTGATCACAAACATTTCTATGCAGTAACTTGGGACATTTTCATTCTCATAGACATAGACTATCAGCCGTTGCACCGTCTGCGGATAGAAGTTTACAGTAATTGCGTTGTACTCATGTGGGCGCTGCACGCGTTTTTTGTACATGTATATGGAAAGGAAGCTTCAAATCACCACACCGTGACGCGATTCAGATGGCCTCGCAAGTCTCCAGTGTCCACCTGCGGACACTGACTCTCCTTTCGTTGCTCAGCCGGGTCCTCATCGCAACGCTCGTCATATCGTCAACGCGGCTGCTAACCTTGTTTGATGGTTCTCCACGACTCGTCCTGAGCAGCACGACACCACCGTGGATCTCTTCGTTACTTCGTTGGGACGTGTTTCACTTTGCACACGTCGCGCAGCAAGGACATGCATATGAACACGACTGGGCGTTCTTTCCAGCACTTCCATTCATCATGCGCGTGTCTGGACGCTTACTCTCGCGCGCGGGGCTCAGCTTCCCAGACGTGGCCGCCTCGCTCGTAGGTGGAGCGGTGCTCGCTGTACTCTTTGATTACACTCGAGTACTCTATCGTCTCTCTCTCCACCATCTCCATTCACCGTCTGCCGCGTTCCTGGCCGCCGCGCTCTCCCTGCTACCCAGTAGTCCCGCTACCTTGCGGTTCGCGCCGTACAGCGAACCGTTCTTCACCTACTGTTCATATCAGGGCATGTGGGCGTGTGCACGTGCGCGGTGGTTCTCTGCGTCGGTCTGGTTCGCGCTCTCGAGCGCGTTCCGGTCGAACGGGATCTTTCTCTCTGGATTCATCATGTGGGGTATGCTCGTGGCGCCGTATCTGTCCGCTCGGAGAGACCTCGTGAGTGTGTGTATACGCGCGTGTTTTGGCGTTGCTCAGCCAACTCTGTGTTTTATTTAGCTCACGCCGAGTCGGATACTGTATTGCATCGTTCTCGTCGCCATCCCACTCGTCCCGTTCGTTCACCACAACTACAGGGGCTACGTTCTCTTCTGTACATCTGCCGTGGACACCGAGGGCCGTCCGGAGTGGTGCGATCGGGGCTTGTTTCCCTCGATATATGCGCACGTCCAACGCGCGTACTGGAACGTCGGGTTCCTCCGGTACTGGACGGTGTCCAACATACCCAACTTTATCCTCGCGCTGCCCATCCTGCTCAACGTCTACGTGTTCTGCGCGTTCTATCTCTCTCGACTACCCCGCATGTATCCGCACCTGTTCGTTGACCGCGCGCCTCGGCATGGAGAGACTTCGCGTTCCGCCCGTAGTAGGACCAAGCATAATACGCCCACGCCCACCGAATCTCACCCGCCTTCGCTCTTCCTTGCACCGTCGCTTTTGCCGCACGTTCTCCATGCGCTCGCGCTCACCCTTTTGCTCACGTTCAATGCACACGTGCAAATCGCTCTCCGGGTATTACCCTCGCACCCGCTCGTGTATTGGGCGGCGGCACGGCTGCTCATCGAGCGTCCAGGGTGGGGCAAAGCGTGGGTTGCGTGGAGCGTTGCGTGGGGTGCAGTCAGTTGTGTGCTTTGGGCGGTGTTTCTTCCTCCGGCATAATGCGTGTTGGTGCGCTGGATGCGCGTTTACGTGGAGGCTATCGGGCCAAGTTACTTTTGGTGTCGCCCAGATACCGATGTGCGGTGTCTTCGGATCCAGGATTGCACGGGTACACGTTCAATGGCGGCGCCAAAGCAGGCGCGTGTCTCTATGGATAACAAACAAGGTCGTGTTTACTTCTTTCTAGACAGCACCACCAGGGTCTTGTATGGGTATTGAAACACACCCTTGCTTTCGTCAATCCAATTCTTTCCGTCACCCTTAGCCACGATAGCCTTGACGTCCTGAATGAGCCTTTCTTTATCGTCAGGTGGAAGGATAGAAATGTAGCTCTTGCTCAAGGCGCGGTCGACACAGATCTCCTCCGATGTCTCCGAGTGGTGGACCCATTCCTTCTCTTCGGGAGGTTTGAAGTTATTGTTATAGGTCTCTGCAGAGAAGGTCTGGCGCCAGAGGCCGAGACGGAACTGGGGTGTTCCTATCTCGTGCATCTCTATGCGGTCGCGTAGCTGAGCGACCCAGCCAGCGGCACCTCTGAAGGTCTAATCAGGACGAGATCGTCCTAGAGGCGAAAACTGGTCACCTGTCCTCCAAGTTCCAGATAAAGGCCACCACTCCACTTGGCTTGAGGATCCGAGCGAACTCCGCACATGCTTTGCTATAGTCAGGGCACCAATGGAAAGCCTGACGCACGTTCGAGCGATCAGAAAAAGGGTCCGGGAGGAGTTAATGAGGTTGTGCTACGGACCTGAGCAATGACAATCAGATCTGCCCAACCGTCGGAAACGGTTGGTACGTTGTCGAACGTTCCATCGCTGATAGACACGGATTCATGGTGGACTCTCTGTTTGAACACCTCTCGCATTCCGGCACTGGGTTCGATCGCCTTCAAGGAGGCGATCCTTGTTTCGTCCTCTCTATCTGCCAGCAAGGCACGAGTGAACAATCCCGTTCCAGCTCCGATTCTGTGGGTCTGGGTATGACAGTACTTGGCGGTAAGACGACGAGCTCTTACTCGACGATGTTCAGAGTTTCAGCGTCAACGGCCTTTTTGATGAAACGAACGCTGTCTTGCGGGTATGAGGGCCGTGCTCTGTCAGGGGTTGCAGGTGAGAGTCGACGGAATGGCATGTGATAGTTCACAGCCCCTACCTGTCATAGAGTTGGTTTGTTCCGGCGGCGAATCCAACCTGGGCGACGGTGTGTACCTGGGAGGACATGGCAAGGTCTGCTGCGCGCGATCAGCCACGTATGTAGCACGGAATAGAACAACATTTATAGACGACACGACGCAGCCGACGTGGTCGGCAGTGTCACAGCAACACATTTACCGGCGCTGTCGGTCTACTTAGCACGGCGAGGCACGATGAGTCTGGGGAAACACGTGCTGACGTAAAAACAATTCCAAAAGGGTGAAGCGGCTACAGGAATGTGCGCAGCCGCGTTGCGTGATAAAGTCTAGTTGCCCTTTGGAAATACCCTCCCATCCCATTTCATTTTACAATGTTCGCCCGCCGAGAGCTCGTTCTCGGCCCCTCCAACGGCGTACTCACAACCCTCGCTTTCACAGATTCGTCGCTCACCGTCACATCAGGTTCCCCCTCCGCTCACGCCCCGAAGCGCCATTCCTTCCTCTTCGCTTCCTCCACAAAGCACAGTCGTTTCGAAATCCCCCTCCACAATGTCATCGCTGCCTCCGTGTCTGACACCACCGTCGACGTGTCCTACTTGGCCCCCACCCAGAAGCAGGGTCTTCATATGAAACACCTCCGCGGTGACGTGACGGAGAAAGACGTTCCTTTGGCCACAGAATGGTGCAGTTCGGTTACCCAGGTTGCGTACAAAGGTCCGCAAATCACCGATTTCGTCTCCCTCTCTCCCATGCTTATCGTAACCCTCACCAAGGCGGTAATCCTTCCAAGGTCCTAAAGGTCCTCATTAACCCCCACGGCGGCCCCGTAGGTTCCTTTCATCCACTGTGCTCTCCCCGGCTGACGATGGGTAGGGGAAAGCACGCCAAATCTTTACTAGAATGGTAGAGCCGATACTGCGGGCGGCTGGATGCACCCTCGACGTAACTCGTCAGTTCAGTCCACCGTTTTCTCATGGTCACACGTGTCCAACTCCCACCCTACGTAGTGACTACTAGATCCGGCCATGCCGCGGAAATCGCGCAGAACATGCAACTCACGTATGACGCACTGGTCGTCGTCTCCGGAGACGGTCTCATTCACGAGGTTCTCAACGGCCTCGCTAAACACGCGACGCCCGAGAAAGCTTTTGGTATTCCTATCGCACCGATACCCGCAGGCTCTGGAAATGGTCTTTCGTTAAACATTCTGGGTCTCCTTGACGGACTCGATCCTTGTGCAGCTGCTCTCAACGTTCTCAAAGGCACGTGTGCATTCGCCGCGAAGACGTCGAGTCGTGTCTGAGTCGTGTTCAGGTCAACCGATGAAAGTAGACCTGTTTTCCTTCACGCAGGGGAATCAAAGCCGTATATCGTTCATGTCACAGTGCATCGGTCTCATGGCCGACATCGACATTGAAACTGAAGACCTTAGATGGATGGGCGATCTCCGGTTCGTTTTGGGTTTCCTCCGTGGAGGTAAGCAAGATCCGTGCTCTTCGCGTAAGATATAACCTTGTTTTCTTGGCAGTCGTAACGCGCAAGACCTGTAAGATGGAGTTGTCGATGAAAGTCGTCGAACAAGACAAGTCGCAGATGGTGGATGCATTGTATGCACGTAGAAGAAGCGCAGCCAAGGGTGTACTTCCTGCTTTGCCCGCGCCCGACATTACTCCCAGCGACAACAAGCAAGCTGATGGGACGGATTCCTCAGACGAATGGGTCAAGTTTGAGAAACCAATTTTGTGGATGGTCGCCGGGAAGGGTCCGTATGTGAGCCGGTGCATTGATTTCGTTTATCTCTTCGCACGTTCCATGATACTCACTTTGACACACCAGGTCACTGATGCAGTTTCCGGTTTCCCATCCTGATGATGGATTGATCGACATTTCGATACAAGAAGTCGTATGTCTTTTTGCTACAAGTGTTGGTCAATTGTTTAAAGTGGGTGTCTCAGGTCGGTAGGAAATTCTTGCTTGACGCAATGGAGGGCGCCGAGTTTGGCCGTTCCTATTGGTTCAACTCGGTATGTATATGAACCATGGACGAGAGGGTATCTACTGATCTTGCATGATAGAACCGATATTTCAAGGCGTCTGCATACCGTGCCAAACCCCTCACGAACAGTGGCGTACTGACGGTAGACGGCGAAGCCTTCCCGTTCGAGGAGTTCCAGATCGAAGTTTTGCACCGTCTCGGGACACTACTGAGCCCTTACCCACACTATGCACCGGACTTTAAGGTGATCGACGCAAAGGGTACCATGCAAGAAAGGACATGACCAGCCTGTCTCAGGGGTCTTGTAACCGCGTCATATGGACTATTCTTTATTGCCGTTGGGAGGAGTAGAAATCACTTTCGTGTACTCAAAATATTGTGCATTCATTTGGTTGTCATATTTAAGTAATTGTTTAATTCTTGTGTCTGCAATAACTTGTTTATTCACCCTTGGGAAGAAGTTCTGCGGCAGAAGTATAAGCGTGACTGTGACTGGCGCGTGACTGGCGCGGTCTGTTGAATCATGTGACGTCTACCTCGCAAGCGGAACTTGAAATGGGATTCGTGCCCACTCATAAAGCTCGGGTCATGTTCGTCGCGTCTCCTCCAACACTTTTCCCCGTACCACCACCACCCCGCCCTACCAAGGCTCGCTCGTACAGATAACACCTCTGGTGTGTACACACCGACTCGCTCGTGCATGAACGACGCTCACACTCGATTTCTATAGTCCCATACATTGTACTTTTTGTAAATCCTCAAATGGCGCCCAAAGTGAGTCGGACACGTCCTTGTGGTGATCGTGTACTGACGGTGATCACAGCCAGCATCAACTGCAGGCAAAGCCCCCGCCTCTACTGCATCCAAGGCACCTGCCAAGGCTGATGCGGGTTCAAAGGTTGCGAAGAAGACCGCGAGCAAGTCTCAACCACCCGCTGAGGGTGAGAAAAAGAAGCGCCGAAAGGCCCGAAAGGAGACGTACAGCTCTTACATCTTCAAGGGTAAGTGACTATTTACTTGGTGTCGCTTGGGTAGTGACTGGGTCGTGTTTTAGTCTTGAAGCAGGTGCACCCCGACACGGGTATCTCGAACAAGGCCATGGCCATCTTGAACTCATTTGTGAATGATATATTTGAGCGGATTGCAACTGAGGCATCTAGTATGTGCCACTTTTCATTCATGAGATCCCTGTTTGATCAACACGTACGCCCTGCAGAGCTCGCTGCCTACTCCAAGAAATCTACTATCTCGTCTCGCGAGATCCAAACTTCTGTCCGTTTGATTCTTCCTGGCGAACTTGCGAAGCACGCCATCTCCGAGGGTACGAAGTCTGTCACAAGTAAGTGAATCGTGTGTTACTTGTCTTTTGGTCTGGAGCTCATGCGTTGTCCACCAGAGTTCTCTACTGGTACCAAGTAGAATTTTTATATATCTGTGGTGTATCGCTATGTTATTGTACTCTGCCTTATTCGAGATATCTTGACTTTTGAGTGTCGATGCGATCCATGTGCTCGTCATTGTACGTGATCCATCTTGGGCTTTACTTCTTTCCTTACCTCCATAAATTCGTTGATCCGTTCTGACGGGAGGTGAAGTGGAAGGTGCCCACTTGAACGCGGAACTTGGCAGAACTCGTCGGGTGGCCGCGTCCGTCTCGTCCGTTTCGGCCGTCCGAGCAAGTGTATCATCCATTGTCTCGGATGACCATGTCCACATCTTAGCCTCTGGATCACTGAAATGATCGTACAGACCCACAACGTCCACGATCCTCCCCACGCCGTGCTCGGACAGTCCGATCATCGATCGATAAGTTTCAATTTCGGGGACAGATCCCACCACCGATCGCGGTCTTCCGTCAGTTCCGTCGAACCGTACCGTACTATCAGCCCGCAGTGCCCAGTGACTCTTGCTGGAAAAAAAATTCAGTTTTCGAGATTCCACGAGCTATATGTGACTTTGTTTACGGTAAGCAATATTAGTACTATATAAGACGTCCGAGTCGCTCCTTCGAGTTTTCGCTATTTCACCTTCTCCACACGTTCAATATGAGTAACATATGAAAGAAGGAAAAAAAAAGAGGAAAACACGTCCGTGCCCAAGCATAAATCAAACCAAAACGAAACCAAGACGAGCGAGAGAGTGGGAGAGAGAGCTGTACTTATTTTTAAATATATAACGTCCCGGAGATGGAGATGTTGTTGTGTGTATGTAGGCGGTCTAATAATGTGTTGACAGTCCGCATGCAAAAAACGTCCGACGAGCGAAGTGTGAGACGAAAAAGCCACGAAGGAAAAGCAAAAGAGGGTCCATTGTCATGGCCGAGCTGGCAAGAAAAGAAAACACAGCGTCAACAAACACATGCGTCACAGAAAAAACGACACGCAACATACCCAATTGTTCTTTGCGATAGAACCAAAAGTAACCGAGCACGATGACGATCTGGCATACGAGCGCGATCCAAAACGGCGCAGAGGCCATCGGACTGCCCGCGATACCCTTGGAGAAGTCCCAAGTACCGACGTCGGGGAACACCGTGCCAGGCCCGATCGCGTTCGGCGCCGTCGCTCGAGCGACCATGACACAGACCGAACCAATAATTTGAGCGAGGACGAGCGTCGCGCACACGTGTAGGCGTGACAGCGTCTGGTGAGGTGTTGTCCGTGAGTATACCGCATTCACCATCGGCGCTGGCTCGCTCGTACCTGAAGCAGAATCATTCCAAGACCGACACCTTGAACAGCATCCAAAACACCAAGCCAAAGCCACAACGAGAGACCGAGATAAGGCCCCGCAGAACCCGCCCAGGGAATGTAGAGTGCAAGCGAAGAGGTTCCCCACAAGGTCTATCCCAAGCGTCCATCAACATCTACCCGCATCGAACCAAACGTGGCAACGCACCTGACACCACCGTGGGGCACCCAAACCGACCGCGAAAACTGGGAGCAGCCACGTATGCGTCTTGCTCAAGTGCGTCAAAACCAGCATCATAAGGGCCCAGACGCCAATAAAGAACGCGACGGTGAGTAACAAGATCTGCCACTTCGGAAGGGGCACGTTCCAGAGGAAACTCCAGTTTCGACCGTACGGCTAGCATCCACACCTAGTCAGCACGAACGAACGACGACGCGCAAAGGACGTTGGAATACACACCCCACTCAACCAATAGTCACGAAGGATTTCGGATGCGAGGAACCTAGGAACACGTCGGCGATGTTCGAAAGCTACGAAACAAGACGACAAGCATACCATAAAACTAATTTTCGCCGGAAGAGCGTCGTGAAAAAGTTGGGCACTTTGGGTGGCGTCTGACGATAATACTCTACAGGACGTCGTCAGCGAACGACACTACGCCCACCTCTCTGACGGTACACACCTGGGAGGCCACGGAGCATGAGGTACGCGAAGATAAAGGACATGAGCGACAAGGGCCAGAGGACGAACACGATCCACCAGGGCGTGGTATTGCCGGGTTTCGCCGTGTTGAGCGTGCTTCCCCAGTACCACAAGGCTGCAATCCAGATCTGTTGCGAACCCTGTACGATACACGCACGCAGCGCCCAAACTTCGGTGGCAGCACCCTATTCAACCGAACACGTCAGACACCCAAAGTGAACGACAAAAAAAAAACGATGCTCACCGCTTCCTCTCCAAAGTTCAACCCAAAGAAGACAAACGAAGCAGCAGACGAAATAGCATAAGACCAAGTAGCGATATTCGAAATGATAGTGTGGGTGCGCGCAAGCGACGGGGACAACGAAGGAATGGCGATCAGGAAGAAAGCGATACCAAAGAATAACCAAGGAGCGGAGAGCACGTAGACGGACGGTTTGAACCTGAACAACGCATACCACACGCACGAGGAAGCAAGGAATATACCGCCTAGGACGTATAGCTGGAGATTGTCTTGATAATTTTGCCCCGTAAGGAGCGTCATTTGGTAGCTGTTGGCAGCCAACATCTGCCATGCACGTCAGTACGCGCGCGTCTCCAATGAGCCCCAGAGGAACACTTGCCTGGCCAAGGGCAATGACGATAGTGTACAAAGGCCAACCGAAAACCTGACGGGCCATCGCGATCTGCACTCTGTTCATAATCACAAAGTCGCCACCATACGGCAACATGCCACTTCCAGCAAACGGATGTGTGCTCGGCGTGCCCGGTGCTGTACACCGCGTGAGCGCTACACCCCAAGGACATCAAAACGAAAAGCACGCACTAGCTGGTCGCGAACGTTCATCTGCCATCGACAGCGTACCAGGCGAACTCCATACCGAGTCTCGGTGCGACGAGATATAGCTTGCAGCGCTCGACAGCTTGTCCTTGCGCACCCTGTCAAAGTACGCCTCCTCGGATTTGACCAAGAACCGCTCGATGGACAGCTCGCCCTTGGAGTTTTCGGAACTCAACATCTGCAGCTTTTGCACAAACTCTTGCGCGACACCGCCGTCGGAATCCGTAAACTTTGGAAACGAACATCAATCCCTGCACAAACCTCAAGGGGAAACAGACACGTACCGAACTGACCGCCTTGTTGAGCGGCGAGTTGACCTTCTCCTCGGCGAGGGACGCGAGCGACTCGCTCGATGCCCTGCGAGAATGCAACCCAAACGGTTTGTGCGGCGTCTCGACCTGAAGGAACGGATCCGGAACGTTGCGTTGCTCCTGCGCGATCGCCTTGTTCGCCTTTTCCAAGAAGTCATCAAACGCTTGTCTGCTGCCCGTCGCCATGCTCCTTCGCGATAGATAATCGTCGTCCGACTGGTCGGAGTGCATCGAAGACGATCCAGGGTCCGCATTCAGCCGGGGAGGAACGAGGAACGTCTCGTCGTTGGGCGTCGACGCATGCGAATGCGTGGGCGAAACGGGCCGATGCCTCGGCGAAGACGACACCAGACTCGACGCGTCCCAATCAGGTTGAGTAGGAATCTTTTGATGAACCGGGTTCCAGTCGTCCGTGTCCTCCATCACTTGACCGCTCGCGGTGCCGCAATCCGACTCCCGCCACGCGTTCGGCCCTGCGATGCGACGACTCGTCTGGATGCTCCGACGGTGCATGTCTTCCATCCGTTGGCGCCATTCGACGACGGGGAACCGTTGGACCGCAGAACGCGCACGGAGGATCGCGCGTTCTTCCTGCGTCGACTTGAGCGCCAACTTAATCGTCTTCGACAACTGCGACAGCATGTGCGACGTCGAGGTCGATTCGACCGGGAACCACTGTCATGAAACCATGAGTGCATGCGACCACCGCCAACGAGACGTATGACGCACCCATCCTGGCATCAAACCGAGACCTCCCAGTCGACTACCCACACCCAACGCACCCTTTCTCCCAAACTCAACGGCGACCAGTCCAAACGGCTCGTCACGAGAAGGAATCAGCGCAAAATCGGCGCCGCTGAACAGATAAGGCGGCAATGCCGTAAACTCTGGCTTCGAGTACACGCGGTCGGGATACATTTCCATCAACCGCGCCAGCTTCTCAGCTGCGAACCGGCCATACAAATCGATGACGGGTCCAACACACACGAGTTGGATCGAGGGGCGTTTTTCCAGCCTGAAACAAGAGTCGGTCAGTCACATTGTCGCCGGTGGCGGCCGAGCGAAATGACATACAGGGAAGGCATGACGTCTGCAATGAGGTCGACTCCCTTTTGCTTCGACCAACGACCGACGAACACGAACAGGTCCGCGTTCGGGTCTTGCTTGATCCCTGCCCATTCCTGAGCCTGCCGTTTCAACTCGGGTCGCTGAGCTTCTGCAGCCTGGTCGACCCTGACGTCGCGAATGGACACTGGGTTATCGTCGAGCGCGGCAATGTCCGTAGGGTCTGGGTTAGGCAACGAATCGACGTGCTTCAACGTCCATAGCGCGGGATACCGCGCCCAACTGCGTTTTCCATACTTGTCAGAGACACCAGCGACGCCGACGCTCTTTTGATGGACGCTGATGTACGACGCGCCGGCATGGAGCAAGTTGAACGTGTTCCCGAATTGGACGTATTTCGTGCAGTTCTCCTTGCTGATGTTGAAAGCGGAACAGACTTCCTTCATCTCTTCCTTGGTGCGGAGCGGCCACAAGCCTTGGAACTCGGCGTTGTGCAACGATAGACAGACCGGGACGACTTTGGGCAAAAGATAGATGGGAGCGAGCGCGCCGTGGTAGTCGTTGATGTGGTAAACGTCGACCCCTGGGGACCTCTGAATGGTAGTTGCGATCGCCTGATTCCACGTCGAATAAAAGATGGCCGAACTGAGATCGTCCATGCGAGCGGGGTAGGGATCCGATTTCGTCTGGGCGCGGAAAACGGGGCTGTCGAGGAGCACGTACGTCATGTTGTCGAGGGTGTGCGTCTCCACTTCGATGAGGTAGGGCTCTCCAAAGATGATGACTTCGATGGGTTCTGCGGGTTCGCCGGCGGGATATTCGAGGTCTTTCACCTTGGGGATGATCCAGACGAGATCGACGTCCGTCATGGCTTTGCCCATGAGCGACGACATGACACCCAACCCACCGATCTTGACCTTGAGCTTCCAATCAAAGATCTCGTACTCGAGTGTTGCGATGAGAACTTTGCGACGTTTTTCCTTGTCCTCTGGCCATCCGATGATATCCAACGCGCCTTTTGGACGGAAGATCTTCTCCGAGATGGGCATGCTGTCCTTGAGTTCCGTCGTCGACTTGCTACCCATGTTGAAAATGGGAAGGTATTTGCTAGGGCCCTTGGGCGCGACTCCGTAGCGGTTGTGACGGATGCCATAGAAGGTCCACATGAAGATGACCACCGCGAGTATGCCAGTAATGAGTGGAATGGACAGCAAGAGCGCGTACATGATGGCGCCGACGGAGGCCTGCCCACGGGGTTGCAACGACCATCGTAGCGATTGGTCGTCGATCACCAACGACCAAGCCAGTGCTGGATACGGCGGAGCCGACATGTTCAAGTAGTTTGCCGCGATAGTGTTCGGCGGAAGGCGGTCCATAACGCCATCCCCGTCGACGTCGCCGTAAAAGTAGTCATCGTATCCAAACACGTTGATCTGGACGTACGTTGGCCAAGATGCCATGATTTCGAGCTCCCAGGTGCCATCGCCGATCTGGTTCATGACGGCCGGGATACCTTGGTCAAAGCCCCATTCGTTGAACGGACCGCGTGCAAGGAATTGGGGGACGCGGCGTTGAGTGCTGTGGCTCAAGTCAGCATGGACGACCACACTCGCGCTTGTAGCCGCCTGGCTCCAATCTATCAAAATGTGAGTCCCAAGTTCCAGAGGCGGGACGACACGCTACGTACACTGAACCATGATATGCTGCCCAGACCACCACGTGTTTGGATTGCTGACAACGTCGGAAGGAATGACCGTCACGTTTTCCCAGCTCGTCCAATTCGACCAGGTCTGTCCGAAGTTGCCAGAGTACCTGAACATGTCCGCTCCGTATGCCTTGTGCGTGAACGTGTACTGGCCGTTCGAATGTTGGAACGCGCTGTTGTCGTAGTCGGAGTCAGGAAACACGATGACGTTGTCGGCAGCGCCCTTGCGCAAAAGTAAGTGATCGACGACCTGTCGAGAGCACATTCAGCATCCCGTCGTTCCTCGAACGATCGACTTACCCCAGTGGACGCAGTTCCGTCATTCGTGCTGGGATTATTCACCACGATTTCCAAAATTCCATCGGGAACGTTGTTCAACGTCGCAGACCACGAGAAAACGGAAGGGACTGCCGCAAAGACGCTCGTAATCACCGGGTTCGTGACGGCGTTACACGCCACAGAACTCTCGTCCAACGTGGGTAGACCGCCTATACCTGAAGACGACATGTTGAAAGTGATGCTGTTCGTGACGCTGGTACACGACATGTTGGTGCTGAACTCGAGGACGATATTGATCGTCGAATTCTGGTTGCCGGGCGTCGCAGTGATACGGGCGTCGTGACCTGGGTGGAAGCGCGTTATCATGGGAGGGGGAACGACCCATTCGTTAGATGGCACGAGGACTTTCATCCCGTACGGATCCACGGTGACGCTGTTCAGACATCCATACCACGGAGCGGTGCCGTTCTTGAAGTACGACGACAGGGAATCTTGGAGAGTATATTCCTCAAAGGGATAAAGTAGATTCCGGATGGTAATGCCAGACTGGTAAGGCGAGGAAATCCACAAAGAACTGTGGCAGTCGTACGACCATGTGTTTGTCGTGTTCATGTTGGAGTAAAGCATCCATACTTGATCGACGTGATTTCCCGTGAGGGTCTGTACATTCGTGATGCCAGCCCGGGATACAGAATAGAGACCCATCTCTGTGACGGTGGCGTTTGAGCCAGGGCGTTGAATGTCGAACGTCCAATTTCCACGTTGCACGAGATCCCACCCGTCTTGCAGGGCGCTGTAGGTGTTGCGGAGGTACAGGAAGTGTTTCAAAAGGCGACGCATGTCGGTAGTGGGATCGAAATGGTCGAGCGAGTTCCAGTCGTCGTAGCATCCCAGGGTGGCAGATTCGAGTGGCCAGTTGAAATACTGGTCTGATCCTAGTTTATAACAGCCATGGCGTTGCCACGCCTTGTTGCTCATCATGGCTTGACGCCTGCGCGTATGTGTATGAATCAGCCCGTGACCGCGTCGGTTAGGTTTGAAGCATACCCGAAGAGGTAATTGGGTGCAGTGGAATCGAAAAGGTAAAAGTTTTGCTCTTCACCATAGTACCACTAGATGCGCGAATAAATCATACATCATCAAGACTGTGCAAAGCGGACACACCAAGGGGATTCCAGGCATGACCAAGTTTGTGACGAACAGGGCCAATGCAGATCTCATTGTTCCGTTTTCCAAGCTGGGCCATCTGAACACGTCGAAATTGCTTGATCCGAACATGTGTTTCGGATCGAAGGCACCTGTGTTGGGATTTAGGAAATCGTTGTTGACAAACATTTCGTTCCACGCCGTGATGAAATTGGTGTTAAGATCATATGCGACTTCGAGGTTTCCGTCCATGCCAAGGAATCGCGTGAGAGAACGGTAGATGGAGTAGTGGAACGCATAGCTATCAAGGCCAGCTTTCCCTTGTGAGCGGAGAAAGTACTGATTGTCTGACTCGGTCTCGTTTGCCGCTGGGAGGAAGCCAGGAGGGAGTTCCGTGGGAGTGCGACCACGGCCCCTGTAGAGAAATCTTAGGAGTGGAGAAGAGCGCAGATGCAACGAACGTACAAGTACAGAGCACCAAACGTATCACCACCGGTGACCTCGCCGGAGATGAAGAAATTTGACTTGCCGAGTTTCGTGGCACAGGCACGTGTTGCTGTTGACCATGCCACCATGCCGTCGACGGTGACCTGTGTTGATTTGTCGACACGGATGGCATCGATGTCGAGGGCAGTGATGACCATGCAGGAGAATACCGGAAGCTTTGCCATGACCTCAGGTTTCCATTCGCGGAGACGATCCTGTACGGACGCAAATTTGGACAACTGACGCTGCCAATCTGGGTGAACACCGAAAGCTTCCATGTCGCCGAACTGGTCAAAGTCGGATGCGTAGCAACCAGATGCGTTGAGGGTTTGAATGGAGCCGTCATCCTGCCAGAAGACGGGGAACTGACAGGATGAGTTCCACTGATTGTTGATCTGATGGGAAACGTGTAGCGAGATTAAGGGACGGCGGAAGGGAGGGAGGGAAAGAGGCGAACCTGAAAATCTGCGTATTGGGTAAAGTTCCACGGCATGTAACTAGGCTTGGTGTAAATGGCCTGATACTGATTAAGGCTGAAAGGGGCGCTCGAGTTTAGGAATCTGGGTAGTGATGGCCGGTAAGGGAAAGAGGCGGTGTAGACAAGGGATGGACAGACCCTTGAAATCCGAAGAGGTCGGAGAGAGTGCCGACGGTGAAGTCGAGCATGATGTACATCCCTCTTGAATGGACTGTGTCGATGAACTGTCTCCAGTCCGCGATTGTGCCCCAGTGGGGGTCGAGTACGCTGAAATCAAGGGGGGAATAGCCTGGACAAGGAAGTGAGGCAGAAAGCGGCGAGGACGGGAAAAGACGTACTGTCAGCTTGCCAGATCATGTTGACGAATATCGTTCCGGAGAGGTAGATGCCCTTTATGCCCATGCCCTGTATGTAGTCGAGTTTTGTGGTGAGACCCTTGAGATCGCCACCGAAACGGAGCTGTGTTTCTCTCCAGTCCCACTCGAACACGGAGCCGAAGAACTGGTTGTTAGAGGGGTCACCGTCTGCAAACTTGTCCATGAGGATGGTGTAAAACGGTACGGCACGCCAGTTCGGCGGGGAAGGAGTGTAGGTCGTGTTCGACCTGTTTGAAAAGTATTGTGTTGGGTCCTGGGCATTTTGGTTTAGATTGAGGTTGTACTGGACGAGGTCCGGACGGTAAGGGGATGCGACTGCGAGCGTGGAGCAGAGGAGGAGGAGGAGGAGAGAGTGCCAGATCATCGCGGCCACCAACGCTGGTGGAGGAGAGAAGGAAGAACCGGTTTGCAGTCCATTTCGATCGAGGCACGGCGTAGGGGTTGTCCCTGCCCGCGTCCTCGTACTTACGGCATCGACCAAGTCTAGACCGACCGCCCCTGTCCGTGATCGAACCAGTTCGATTACATAACCGAACCAAGCGGCGTGCATGTCCCTTCCTTGATTGTTTCCGTCACGACCTGCGACCGTCGCGATGACTGGCTCCATCCTCGAGCCTCCCTTCGGAACGCCCTTCACCGACTTTCTCAAGTCCTGGTCGGACGACCACGTCGCGAGGTGGCTCGCAGACATAAAATGCAATGCACACGCCGACACCTTCAGAGAACACGACATCAGAGGAGACATCCTCCTCGAACTCGATCATGACACCTTGAAGGAGATGAGCATATCCAGCGTCGGAGACAGGCTGCGCATCCTCCACGCCGTCAAATCACTCCGTCTCATGTGCGTTGCCCGCACCACCAGCCCTCCCGCCCTCTCTATTCCCCAGATACGCTCTCACCTCTACGACGCGCCACCAAGGCAAAACGGATTCCACTCCCGAGAAAACTCGCGCGATAGCAACGGTCGCGATCAGTCTCCCACCTCCAGAGCTCCAAAGCGTCTCGACAACAACAGACCCGCACCGCTCGTCTTGCCTCCAAACTCGTCGAGATCAGATCTTCCTCGTCTCATACGAGAACCTTACTCGAGCGATTCGGCCTCGGGGCGTGCTCCTCCCATACGTCCACTCCCACAACCAACAAACGGTTTGTCCCCTGCATCCGCATCGTCAAGTAGTGCTCCCTCTGCCACACGTCCCTCACTCCCTCCCCTCCCTCCCGCTCCTCGTGGCCAGCCTCCCCAGCCACCCACGTCCCGTCCGACACCGCGCAATCTCCACCCGCTTGCCGGTCCACGCTCACGAACTCCAAGCCAATTAGACGCCTCCCCTTACGCCAACTCTCCCCTCCCCGCTGCCCCCGCCGCGGTACCCCAAAACTTGCTCACCCCCTTATCTGGTAATCCTCCCAACAATTGGCCTGCCTATGGCTTGCCTGCAGATCCTCGCTCTGGTTCGTCCACTCTCAAACCTTCCATCCGTTCTCCCTCTCCCCTCGGTTCTCTCTCATCGCCACGTATCACCAACGGTTCCGCACATGGCAGGAACATCTCCTTTGGCGGTGTCGCCTCTCCCATGACATCGGCTCCTAATCCCAAACTTCCGCCACGTCCGTCTACCACAGGGACCACCGCCCAACATCCTTATGCATCCGCACAGCCACCACTTAGCAGCGCGGCGCTGTCTCCCATCATCGAGACATTTCAAAGCTCGTCTAATCCATCATCCCCTGCGTTTACCGTCGGGCGTGGTCCGTTTCAACCATCGTCTCATAGCCAACAATTGTCACTAGACGATCTCCGCCGCAAAGTCGTAAAATTCATACTCCCCGACGAAGGTCGCTCGTGTGTCGTAGGTGTCGCAGATTGTGCAGGAGGTATCGAGGTCATGGAAAAGGTCTTGCGCAAGTTCGACAAGGTAGCCTCTAGGAGTGGCACCAATATCATGAACCGAATCGAGACCGAGGACGGGGGTCTCAGCGTGGATGGATGGTGTGTGTTTCTGGAGAGTGATGACCAGGTCGACGATGGTATATATCCAGTCTCTTCTCCATCACTCTCGCGCTCACGACCTGTAGGGAAACCCCTCTCCGAGGCCGAGCTGTTGGCGGTATGCCATGGCCCGCCAGATTCCATCAAAGACCAAGGTCTAACGCTCCGTCGGACTGGCCGGACGAAACGCTCCAAGGCCCTTGCGCGGATATTTGGCGAAGACCCGCCGGTCGTCTCGCCACGCACCTCCAGCCCTACCTCTCCTGCGCGGAACGCTTTCCCGCCCCAAGCACCACGACCGTCTTCGTTCGGTGACGAGTCCGATGCCAACATGCCACCGTCCGAGTACGCGAGCACGCTCGGTGATATTCAGAGGACGAACAAGGCGATCAAACGCGCGAGCACGATCAGCATTCTAAGCGTCCTCGGCGTTCAGGAACCTGAAAAGGCGCTCGAGTCGCCCATCTCGTCCACACCATCCGCCAAGAGGCCCTCGAAACTGCGCAACTTTTTCGGACAACGACCGCCGAGCGAGTTGATCACGACACACTTGACAGAGTACTTCCCGTTTGCCGAAAAAAAGGCGCTTCGGACGGCGAGGCACAGCATGATGTTGCGCGCGTCGACGGTGGGGGGTAAGCGGGAGAGCATGATGTCGCTAATCCCGCCTCTGCCGTCGCGGTTTAGCACGAGCACGCAGGGATCGCACGGGCTATCTTCCAAGCGGAACTCGGTCATGTCGACAGGCAAAGCCTCGACGGTCGCGAGCGAAAGTGGGTTCGAAGACCCGCCGCGGGTGTCGATCTCGACCGAGGACGGCAACTCGGTGATACTCACGGGCGACGACGTGGAGAAACTGTCCGGCATCGAGTCGAAGCCGCACTTGCTGCCACCGGTGACGTTCCCGACCGAGTCGCTCTCCGAGTCGATGGAGGATCTGACGGGGAGCAGGCGGCTGTCGCGGACGAGCTCGAATGCGTCGAAGCGGATGAGTTTCATGACGGAGCTGAGGAGCAAGCGGGATCGCTCAGATACGGCGAGTCTGCTCACGGTCGACGAGATCACGGCCGAGGTGGAGAACCGGAGACAGAGCATGGCGGTCGACATGGGGGTGGAAGGGGCCGAAGACTGGACCAAGGTCGAACCGGACATTGACGACGTGACGAGTTTTTCCGAGGAGACCGTGTTCGAGGACGACGGCGACGACGAGGACGACGAGGACGAGGACGAGAAGGAGGAAGAGGACGAGACGGGTCGGACGATGACGTCAAGCGGAGGTGAGCCAATCCGTCGGGCCGGCTTGGCTGCGACACACCCTGACCCGCTAAAAATAGGTACGAAGTGGATCAAAGGTGCGTTGATCGGCGCTGGCTCGTTTGGGAAAGTGTACCTCGGCATGGATGCCGTCAACGGTCTTTTGATGGCCGTCAAACAAGTCGAGCTGCCGACCGGATCAGCACCCAACGAGGAGCGCAAGAAGAGCATGCTCAGTGCGCTCGAGCGCGAAATCGACCTGCTCAAAGACCTTTCCCATCCCAACATCGTGCAGTACCTCTGTAAGCCGTTCTAGCCCCCTCTCGTAATCGTCATCTCGGCTAATCGCGTATCAGACTCGTCTGTTGACGACGACTATCTCAACATCTTTTTGGAGTACGTGCCTGGTGGCTCCGTGACAGCACTGCTGCGCAACTATGGTGCATTCGAGGAGCCCCTCGTCAAGAACTTTGTCCGCCAGATCCTCCAAGGCCTCAACTACCTCCACGAACGCGACATCATCCATCGCGACATCAAAGGTGCCAACATCCTCGTCGACAACAAGGGCGGCATCAAGATCTCCGATTTCGGCATATCCAAAAAAGTCGATGGCAGTGCGTCGTGTTTCTGATCGCATCTCGGGGCTTGGGCGTGACGCGACTGAGCCTCTGCATCGCTTTTCACGTAGATCTCCTCACGGGCAAGCGTATGAACCGACCGTCGTTGCAAGGTTCGGTGTTTTGGATGGCGCCCGAGGTCGTACAGCAAAAAGCGCACACGACCGCAGCGGACATTTGGAGCGTGGGATGCTTGGTCGTCGAGATGCTCACGGGGGCACATCCCTGGGCCCAACTAACGCAGATGCAAGCCATCTTCAAGGTAAAGCCCTCTCCGTGCGCGCGCTTGGTTCGGGTGGATCCCGCTCACACTCCGAAACGTAGATCGGCCAATCGGCGACGCCGGCGATTCCATCGGATATTTCGGTAGATGCGGCCGATTTCTTGACCAAGACGTTCGAGATCGATCATACCGCCCGGCCGAGCGCGGGGGAGCTCCACCTGCATGCGTGGTTGGCTGGCAAGAAGTCTGCGGGTGGGTCGGGCGGCAAGACATTTGCCAAGGGGGCCGTGCCGACGATCGAGGTCACGGCGTGAGGCGCGCCCTGGTCGCTTGGCCCTTTGGCCCTTTGTCGCCGACGTCCGACCTCTCAGACGCTGCGGTCGGGGCGCAGGGTGCCGGGTCGCCGTGCGTCGTGCGTCGTGGTCCCTTGGCTCACCCTCGCGATCGATCATGGACTCGTGTGTAAGCACGCTTTCCATCTTCTTTATAGATGCATCTCTGGTGTATACGTGGTGTTGTGCGAAGGACTTCCCTCGGAGCCGGTCTACAGGAGCACTATCTATTTACTGCGTCCCTCTCTCACTCGCTAGTCTTTATATCACTTTTTTTTTTTGCATTAGGTTGCATTAGGAGTTTCGTTTCCTTTTTACTGCGTGGGCATTTGTAACGATGACCCTTCGTGAACTGGTTCGACATGCGTATCTTCTCGCCAAAAAAAAAAACACGTTTAAAATTTAAATGGTATCCGCGTATCCATGTTCGAACAGCGGCCCTGTAAAAAAAAAAAAAGCTGGATGCCCTCATGCACATGCACCGGTCATTCGGTCCGAAACACGATATGAGAGTGTATTCCAAGGTACGACGATCACCCGTCCCCACCGGCCCCTTTCCGACGACGACCAGGCAATGATAGTCACGTAGTAGATAGGACGATCCCCCGTGATTCAACCCGACCCTCATCGATCATCATCCGGCGCCCGCTTCCGCTTCCCACCCGCCCTCGAGCCGGGACCCCAGTTCGGTGCAGGGTTCTGCTGGTACCGGACGATCCGCACGTCAGTCGTGCGCGTCACCGAGTCTGGGTGTTTCGTGAAATCGATGGGCGTTCTAAAACAACGTGGGAGTGAGCGGCGCGAAAAAAAAAAAGAAAAGAACAAACGCACTCGATCGCCTTGCTCAACAGCCTCGCCGCGGGTGCCGTCTCGGAGATCCGGTCTGTCCGAACGGGATGGCGCTCTGCCCAGGCCCGGAAGACGTCGTGGATCACGTCGCGCGGGGCGGTCGTCTTAAGCGATCCTGGCGACGCGTGCGAGCGAGAGACTTTGTAGCCTGCGTTGAGCAGGGCCGAGCTACAGAAGGGGGTGTGTGTGTGTGAGGCGTAGTTGGGGCGATGAACGGTGCACGTACGCGACGTCACCCAGTGCAGGTGTCGAGCAGTGGAACGTGCCCGCAATTTTCCCGGGGGTGAAATAAAAAGGGACGTCGAGTTCCTGCGAAGGGGGGCACGAGATCACCGTCAAGACAGTCTACGGCCATATGTACGCCTACACGAACCTCTTGAGCGACGGTCAACATGCCCTTCATACGCGACGACGTGCCATAATTTTTGGCGTTTCGACCGACGTGCTCGACGACCTTGGCGACGAACTCGGGATTATGGAGTGGACCCGACCACATCGGACCCGCAAGCTGCGTGCCAATCTCATTCATCAATACACCACAGAGACGACACCACACCTACGTGCATGCTATGACCACACTCGGGGCACGCCGAATTGACAGGAGGGCCAGAGGCTGTTTTGTATTGAAGATTGACCGCGCCAGACTGTTCGTTCGTCTTTTCTACGACCCGCCCCAGTTTTTGTTCGTGAAAGGACGCGCATCCAGAGCAGACGTAGTAGATGGACGTTTTGCTTTCGTCGACCGTGTCAGCTCTACAGATAGGTAGCGCGTGAAGTGCGTTACCTGGCTACTTTTTTCACCTCTACGGGAGCCGCATGTATTCGCACAAAGATGCGAACGTAAAAGTCGATGGACAAGGATAGCAGAGGTTCGATGTGGCGCCCATATCTGATCGCAGACGTCGAGATCGTGTTCAAAACCAGTCGGAGTGCCTATAGCTTGTTGAGTATCAATGAACCTGCAGACCGACATCACACTTGCAGCCTCGTGAGAGTACTCTGCTTTTATAGGCATGCCACCGTAGTTGGAGAAACTGTGCGAGATGAGGTTGCGGGACACCGGACTGTGTACAGCACGCTCACCATTTTTCAGAATAATTCGTTGTTGCGAGGACCGACATGTCAGTGCACGTCACACAGAGCAGACCTATGATAGTCGACATTGGTATCACAGTGCTTCTCCAGCAGTTGCTGACTTGCCTCCACTGTTTACGGCTTGCACTGCAGCATCAATGAATGGTGCGGCAGTGCCATATGGATCGAGGTCGACGACATCGACGCGAGTTTTTTCGGTGCGGTGATTATACAACAGAGCGCTGACCTCTCGTAAGGCGATTTAGGCTACAGGTTGAGATATTGAACATACCACGCGTCGTCCTCGTGAACTCTGACTTTACCCGGGTTTGGCTTCATCGTCCGCTGACCGTCGGGGTTGGTGATCTCTTCCTCTGTTGGGCCGAGTCCATTGATCTCCACGTTCCTCTTCATCGCGGCAGTCGCGGACGGTGACAAGTCATTGGCGATAACGAACCTACAGACGGTCAGAGAACGGGAGGCCGATCGGCTTGCATGACAAACCTTACAAGAGGGATTTCCTTAGCATAGCGGATAGATCGTAGTCCAGTTGCGGAGAGTGCCTCTAGGAGGACGAACTTCTGCGGGTGATACTTACGAGAACAATCGAGTGAGATGCGTCGCACAATGCGTCAATCCTACCGACGTACAACGCGTGGTTTTGGAGCATTCTCGGCCGTATCGAGGTCCATGGTCGACGTATCGCCAGCTGAATCCGTGGAGTGAGACGTTTCCGCCTCGCCTTGAGCTGCACCGCCCCTACATGAATCAAACGAACTCCCGACGGATGCACGCCCGACCAACCTTCCAGTTTTACCCACGTCGCCTGTTGGAGTCTCTTCGCGCGTCTCTCCTCTGCCTTTCTGAACTTGGCCTCCTTCTCTCTGTCCATTTCCTCGCTCCACGCGCGAATGCACGCGACGCTCATGTCGCGGTTGAATTCTTGGACGGGATTCAGAAATGCTTCGTCCTTGGAGGAGATGAGGATGTGTGCGTTGTTTTCGGTGTAGAGGGAGAAGCCTTCGGGGACGAGGATGGGTGGTCCTTCAGGTTCTTTAGGGACCTCTGCTTTCGACGTGTCTGGGATTGCCGTCGCCATCGCCATCGGACGACGAAGTGGGTGTGATCGAGCGAAGAGACGGGTTCTCCGTGTAGCGAGAGGCGCGAGTGCGAGGCGCAGAGGCCTTTGGAGTGCGAACGCGAATAGGGACGATATGGTGACGAAGACAGACAGCCCGGGCGGTGGCTAGGTAACTTCAAGTTCGGTGCAAAGCGGACACTACACTCAGATGACTTGCTCAGGCTGTCTCTGGTCCCTAGAAATTAATCATGCTAGCGCTATCTCTACGCGCAGCCCGACGTCGATTCTCGTCCGACATCAACACCGCCCTCGACGCATGGATCGCCCAACCCAAGTCCCTCACGCTCACCGACACCCTCTCCCCGTCCCACCTCGCCGACCTCTACATCACCCTCCCGACCCGCGACGGTTCCCGCCCCGGCCGCCCATACCACCCTCCCGCGCGGGGAACACCCCTCGGGTACGGCCATCACCTCGCCTTCTTTCACCCCCGCCATCCCGAGCGCGCACTCCGCCCCGACGGGACCGACGCAGATTTCTGCCCGCCGGAGCCCTTCACACGACGGATGTGGGCCTCGGGCACGATGCGGTGGAACACCATGCCGGGTGTTGCGTTGAGAGTCGGAGACGACGACGCACGCGCCGTGTCGACGATCGCGAGCGTCGAGAAGAAGGGGTTCGACGGTTTGAACGCGCACCCGATGGTGTTTGTGAAGCAGAGGATCCATGTCACCGCACACGGACACGAGGAACCGTCCGTCGTCGAGGAGAGGTCGCATGTATATCTTGCATCGCGAGGAAACAAACGGGATATGCGACAAGGTGTGGTCGCTGGTTCGTCACTATGCCTCTGGAACTGACGAACGCTTTGTCTCGAACAGTGACAGGACTGCCGCGACCAGACTTTTCGTTCACTTACAAGCCGTCATCGGCGACGCTCTTTCGCTTCTCGGCGCTTACTTTCAATGGGCATCACATCCATCTAGACAAAGATTACGCGCAACGTAGCGAGGGTTATCCAGGTGCGCCGCTTGAAGCTTGTCGACAACCATGACACTTTATATTCTTTGTAGAACGCCTCGTCCACGGACCTCTGACGGCGCTAATGCTACTCGAGGTTTTGCAGTTTTATGAACCTGGCTTGCAGCTGCATGCGTTCGAGTATCGGGCTCGTAACCCCATCGTCGTCAATCGCGACTCTACCATCTACGGAACGTTGACAAACAAGAATAGAGCAGACATGTGGTGTGCAGATGACGATGGGGTCGTGGGTATGACAGGGAGCATCACTTTTTCGCAGACATAGTAGGCGGTCAAGTCCAGACATCTCTCAGACTCGGAAGGTGGGTTGGAGAGAGAGTGGTGGTAGACCACCCTCGTCTTCCATCGCTAGTCATGTTCTCGCTGTGACTGGCTTTTGCGGAGCTTCTTCTTTCTCACTTTGTATCTTTATATGTGTTGACATGGACCAGATCATAGACTTGGACGAAGTGCATACCTAGATAACATTCTGTCAGTAAAACAACAACGGATCAAATCGTCCGTAGCATACATTTTAACTGGATACAAGCCAGCAGGCAAACCACGTTGGATCTTTTGTCGAACAAGGTGTAACCCTGCATCCTTGAAAATCTTCTTGAATGCCAGGTCAGATCTACGCCATCATAAGCAACGAAACCGGACGAAAAAGCACCTTTTTTTGACGTACCTCGTCCAACTCGAATCCTGATCATCAAACAGAGTCCTCGGGACCTTTTTCTCCGAGCACAAGTTCTCTTTGGCAACGATCAAACTCGTTGGACCCCTCAGCGCGGCTGCGCTCCGCTTCAAAAAAGCGACCAAATCCTCGTCGTTCAAATGACCAAGACACCACTGACACCACACGACGTCGAACCCCGAATCGACGTCGCCCTCGTCTGGGACATCATACCCCAGCCGCTGCAACGCCTCCGTCCCTCGGCTCGGTCGCGCGGGGTCAAAGTCCTGCAACGGGCCCCGGAAGAAACACACGCTCTTGGTCCGATCGCTTATCCCGGTCCACCCCTCCTCGCTCGAAGAAGTCCCTTGACATCGCCGGTGCGCTTCCTCGATAAAGGACCGCACTGGCTCTAGGAGAACGACGTCCGAGACGAGGTGGAGGAGGACGTCCGCTGTGACGCGTCCGATGCCTGCGCCGACGTCGAGCGCGCGGAAGCGTTTGGTGGGGCCGTCGAGATCGGGATCAGGAGTGGGATCGGTGGATCGGATGGGCCGGATTGCGGAGGGGACGATGCGGAGGTCCGGGATGAGATCGAGGAGGAATTGGCGCGACCCGAGCGCATCGACGCGCGGTAGAGACTGAAGGAGGGGGTCATTACGCACGCTCAAGGTGGAGATGGAGATGCGCACCCCGGATCCGAACCCGCCTGCCCGCCGTGCGCGCGTTGTGTGAGTCGCGAGTGCGAGTCGAGGGTAGGGAGAGACACACCGAGCACGCCGTCGAGACTTGCGGGTTGGGTTTCCCAGTATTGAATACCTGCCTGCACGACCGTCTCGTCTCTTGAGCCTGCTGACGAGGCCATCTGCAAAGAAGAATCGATATGCCAGCTTCCATATAGTCGTGATCACGTGATGTGTAGATTGTTGGTTTGATCCTGCTCTGCTTGTGGAGACTACATTCTACCAGACTGACGTGTCGTTGGACGGAATGACATGCGCTACTGGCCTTCCATCTAATTTACCCATAGCACTAGTGGCATCACTTTCGTGGGCGTCCAATATGGTTTGCAGGTGCTGGCACCCGAACCCAGAAGCTATGTACCATATTCATTTACTAAATGCGAGTACGATACACACCTGTCTAGGAATACATCTCGTCCCAATCATCATCATTGGTTGCGCGAGAAACGTTGCCGCTGTTCGTACTGCCCAACGAAGGATCCAGATTCACTCCAGATATCGGTATCTGAGTTTGGGTCGGTTTGCGCCGCTCCACTTGCTCCATCTCGTAGACAATGTTCCACATCTCGTCGTCGTCAGCTGCCGGTGCAGAGGATGGAGGGGGAGGAGCACTCGGTGGTGGTGGATCCAACAACATCGGCGGGTCGTCGAAAGCCTCCCAAAGGCTGGCTTCGTCAACGTCCATCGCGGTTTCCTCGGGAACGCTCCTAGATAGAGCATTCTCGGCGACTGGCGGTGAGCGTGACGGGCGTGGTGACCCAGAATCGGTCGTCGCTGCGCGGAGCGTTGCGAGCCGTTCTTCCTCAGTCCTGATCACGGCATCGATATCAAAGTCATCGTCCTCCACTTCCGAAGATGCGGGAGGGAGCGAAGCAGTACGCATGGACGCTCCGTCGTCTTTGATCTGGGGCTCCTCGTCTTCGCCGTCTTCGCCGTCTTCTGTCGCGACGAGTGTGGGTTCGGTGAGATCGATGACGTCGGAGTCGTCGACCAACTTTTTGCCGTTCGTGAGGCCTTTGAATTCGTCGCGCCATACGCTCAGGCGGACCTTGCAGTGCATGTACGTTAGAGAACACGTAGTCAATGTACTCGGACGTCTTCACCTGCATGCGCTTGGAGTGACACAATTTCTCGACACGGTTCACCGTGTCTTTGAACGACGTCTTTGGATACATTTTGTGCGTCCAGAACTGGTACACCTGTAATAGCCGATTGAGATCTGCGTGCTGAAAAATCACTCGAGTCAGCGCGAGCGTACAGTCCATAATCAGCGGGGAGCGCACCTCGTTTCCTCTCCCTCTTGGTTTAAACCCCTTGATCTCCTCGATGAGCAACGGAAAACCGTCCGGCCCGACCAGCCTCTCTTCATCCAGCTTTGGCACCGCCCTCCGACCCTTTTTCTCCCCATCATCTGCCTTGCCCTTCCCATCGTCCTTCTCAGACTGGTCCTTGTCCTTGCCGATCCCACCAGCCATCGCCATCTTCGACCCGCCTGCCAAGGTCTGAGAAGAACCCGCTTGTTTCCCGCGTGCATGTCTCGCCTCCGCTTCCTTGGCAAGTTTCTCAAGGTCCAACGCAGGCGCGAGGGGCTTATACCTCAGATCCTCGTCCTCGTCCCCCCTGTCAAGGTCCTCAAACAAGGCATCGACCTCCGGCCGCGCGGGGGCCGTCGCACGCTTCGGCGGCCGTCGACGTTCGTCGTCGCTGTCGCTATCGGAGAAAAAGAGGGATTGGCGGGGTCGCTTTTGGGGGCTGGGGTCGCCAGCGGCGGGGGCAGGTTTGGGCGAGGAGACGATGGGCTCGTCCCAGATGGCATCGAGGGACATGACAGGCAGAATGGACACGCGTTATTTACACGTGTGTGTGCGACGCGATCGAATTACTTAAATAAAGGCCGTCATCGCGCCTGCCTTCCGAGGCCTTTTTGTCGTCCTTCTAAAGCATAGACGTCTGGCTATAGCTGCCGTCCCTCCCCCGTCCACAGCGGTGGTATGTCCAGAAGCTCGCCAGCTTGAAAAGAGTAGTTGCGATTGCACTACGGACCACTTGAAGTACTGACATCGTATGACTCGCATTCTGTCTATGATGTATGATGAGTACAGACGCCGAGAACGAATCTACTCCAAAGATAGTCTTTGAACACGTTTCTGGGGGAAATGAGCGCGATGCAGAATCGACCAAGTTGGCGACACCGAGGCTGGTTATCACACTCAGGCATCCTCTTCAGTTTCCCCATTGACCTTGGCTTTCTCGGGAACGTCATCTTCCACCCCAACTCCGTCATTTACTCCATAGGGCCCGGGCACGTTGGACACGGGAGGACCATGGTAATGCCGATGTGCGCTCAACAAGTACCACAGTCCCGAGATCGCGATCACCCCCACGGTGATCACCGATGCATAGTTCATGTTCGTCGGCGTGACCGGTATCTGCGTCGGCAGCGAAAACACCACGCAGACGAAGCACGTCCAGAGCGTGCACCACACGTTGGCAAACATGCCGATCCAACCGTCGCCCATGTAGTACGGACCCGGTTTGAACTTGACTTCTGGGTGGGAATGAAAGATGCGTCGGAGCACGATGGGGATGACATAGGAGAGATCTAAGGACATGGCTGTCATGGCGAAAACAGCGTTGGCGGCGGTGGGGCTGGCTAAGCCGAGCAGTCCAGGAAGAACGCTAACGAATACCGCAAGCCAGACAGCTCGGAGTGGGGTTTGCGTAGAAGCGCTCATGTGTCCAAAGAATCCACCATCAGGAAGGCCGCGATCGCGACTGAGCGCATAAAAGGTGCGAGATACCGATTGCGTGCCCGACTGCGCCACGAAAAATGCGGTCATACAAACAAAGACCCACAGGGCAAGGGCGGTGCGAGTTCCCAGCCGCAGTACCATGATCGCAAGAAATGCTGACCCCGAGGGGCCTGGAAGGTCGGCTAATGGTCCAGAGCAAAGGACAAGCGCGATGTTGAGGAGCCAACCAGCAATCCCGCTACCGACCGCTGCCATGAAGATGGCTGCCGGTGCAGCGTAAGCAGCGCGACGGAGCTCCTCGCAGATATGAGCTGTGCAGTCGTATCCCGTCATAGTCCACTGGACACTCAACAGTCCGAGAAGAAAACTGACACCATTGTTCCAGCCTCCAGTCCCGTTGATAAGCCCTTGCGCGCCAAAGACGTACGATGCAGGATGCATTTCGGGTCGCGGGGTGATTGCGAGCAGTAGAGTGATGATCAGGAATGTTGCACCCAAGTTGATGAACACGAACGAGCTAGCGAAATAGGCAAGATATCGAGTTTTGAGAGAGTTTAACATCCCGTGGATGAAAAGCAGCCCGATGGTCATTCCCACAACCTTTGCGGGGGTAATCAAAATGCCTCCGTTGGTGGATATAGACACCGCAGCGAGTATCATGTTGGCCAGTCCATATTCAGTAGACGTCAGGCCAACAGTCTGACCAAGGATGTTGAGCCAGCCCACGATCCAGCCCACCTATAAATCGGTTGGCCATCATCGCATGGCGGGAGAAAGAAGCGACGGACCCTTGCACGGTACCTCTTTGGGCACAAGCGAGCAGATGCCCCGTACAACCCTCCGCAAGTTGGATACGCGCTAACGATCTCTGAAATGCTACTCGCTAAAGCGAGGGAGTTCGTTGCACCCAGGAACCAGCACCAAGTGACGGACGTAGGACCACCGAGAAGTAATGGAGTGTTAAAGGTGCTGGCGATGCTCGAGCACACTCCTATGATGCTGAAAGAGTAACTGATCGTGGACAAGTTGGAAAATTCCCGTCTGAAGGATGGGACATAGCCCAAGGCTCGTAGTTCCTCGTCGTCTTGTTGCGTGTTTTGCTGGGGGGACACCATGATGTGGCCGGCGTACGCTAGAATTGCGTGGCTGTTTCATCCATGAGAGATTGATATAACATCAAATAAAAAGAGACCGAGGCTCCGCTCTGTCTGATACCGCGATCTTTTCTTCGTTGCGGAATGAGAGCGGCAAGAATTCCAACGGGTTACTAATGTTGACCTTAAGTGGGACTTGGACGCCAGTACAGCCCTGTTGGAAATGCCGCTTTCAGTCCGTAACGATGAAGAGGCGGTCACGGGAGAAGGGTAATGAGGTTGCCACTCCGGCGGGTTCATGCGACGGCGAGGGCCACTAAAGTAGGCCGGAGCCCCTGCCATTGGAAGCTCCATTCTTGGTTGAGCCCCTTCAAGAGGGAATCTCCGAGCCAGCACCGAGTGTGGTTCAAGTTTTTGTCACCGATGTGTTTCGGGACAGCTGCCGCTTCAGCGAAACGGTCTCAGGCTGCTTAGTTTGGCTGGTGGCCGACCGTAGCCGATGGCGGCAGTTCCCGAATGTGGAAGCTTCGGCTGAACGCGAGCAGTCTTGACCGGAGTACTTACAGTCGACTCCCTCCCTCTCTGGATGAGCTGTTACTAGGGAGTATGGCGTATAGTTTACTAGGGCCAAAATGGTGATATGGAGTATCGGTTATGGGGGTGTGTCATGGTGGGTGATACATGGTACTGGGGACAATCATACGCCCATGCCTCGTCAGCTTCGCCCAAGAAAACCACGTCCAAGTTACGCTGAACTTGCAGGAAACGGATTAGAAGACAATGAAAACGTGGCCGGTCCCTCGAAAGCTCCCCAAGTAGACGAAGACGATGACAGCGGAAGTGAATTTGTTGAACCCGATCAAGGGCCTAGGGGTTCAAAGAACACGCTGTCCAGCCACGAAGACGTCGCTATGGACGATGTACGAGATCCAGAGTCCGAGATGGGGGTGGAGGAAACACAGAAACAGCATCGCAAGACTCGGGCCCCCATCGCGAGCACGACTGGCCCGGGCCCGAGTAGCCCAACCACGTTCGCGTCCTTGAAGACTCGGAAAGATCTATCGCGCAGGCTTCCTCCGAGGGTGCAACAGGCCACCCGTACTACACCCTCCGAGGCTACCCCACCTATAGCGACACCTCGGACGGCCAAGACGTACGCGTTACCAAATCCAAGCGCACATCATCGACACCGAGCGATACCAGTGTTCTTCAGAGAGGAGATGGTCGAGCGTCTGGACGATCCACCTTCTCTGTTCAAGGAGCCTCGCATCGTTCCGACCAACAGTATGACCGCCGATCTATCCCTCACGAACAGGGTTAGCAAATCTTGGGGCCTCAATGTCGGCGCCGGTCCCGTCTGGCAAGTGATGGAAGATAGATCCTGTTACAAAGAAAGTCTCGGTTCAGGCACTGGTTCCGAGAAAGAGTCTTTGAGGCGTCCCAGGGTGTACCAGAACATACGCGTACGACCTGGCTGGCAGGTATTAAGCAACCAGTGTGTGACACTTAGCTGGTCTTTGCGATCTGTATTCTTGAACTGAAATCGTAGGGATGCTCTAAAGTATTTGCCGACGGATTCGATCATGACCGAGGATGGGCGATTCAATCCCCCACCTCAAATCCACTGTTACATGGGTCCGCATGATGAACAGACGCGTGTCTCCTTCAATATGTTTGATAGCGTGGCTACGTGTATGTGCACTCCCTTTACCCCCATTATCCACTATATCCTAAGGACGCTCCAAGCCGCGTACTTCGAGGACGGAGCGGGGTACGTCTTTAGTGCGGGCTCCCCAGTGTGGGGGATAGATTGGTGTCCGATTCATCAAGCAGGTCGCCCTGGTAAGCCTGCCGCTTGTTTGTCGTTTTATGACCCTTAGCGTCAGACAGCTCGGCAGTTTAGACATTACTTAGCCGTTGCCCCCTTTCCATCGCGCTCATATGCGCCCAGAATCGGTGTCAAAGTGTCCCGTCCCTCTCCTGCTTGCGTCCAGATATGGGCGTTGAGACCCAGAGACCGAGATGAGAACGTGATGGACGAGGATCGTCCTCGGAGTGACCCATGCGAAGTCCGTTGTGAAATGGTGTTATGCCTAGAAAGCGGACCAGCTCAAGACATCAGGTGGTGTCCTTTGCCCGCTCACGACCAAGTTCGTCCCCGTTTTACCAACCAATCGTAGATGAGGAGCTGAAATGGCGCCAAGTGGGAAGGTGCACGGCCCAGTAGTCCGCGAAAATTGGGGATATTGGCCGGGACGTTTGGGGATGGGTCGCTCTCCGTGTACGTCGTACCAGATCCGGAGGATATAAGACCTCCGGAACACGATGCCGCTGGGCCTGTTTTTGGTGAGCACCTTTTTTCTCTCGTCGGTGACGAGTCCTTATTTTGCACAGTTTGGTTGCCTGAGCCAGTTTTACGCATTGAGCACGAAGGCGCATCGTGCTGGTCTCTGGACTGGGCCAACAGCGAAGTCATTGCTGTAGGCCTCACGAATGGTACGTTATACGACCTGAATGAAGTCGTTTCCCGCGCCGAGTGACGCGCTTCAAGGTTGTCTTGCTGTCTACAACGTCAAACACGCATTGGAGAGCGGCGAAGCTGTTAGTAAGCCGCCAGATCTGATTCCCCCTCCCACTTTTGTGTACTGATAATCGCTCAGATGTCTTTCCGACACATTTCATTGCCCTCCATCAGTCCGCTATTCGTGCGCTCGCATGGATTCGCGTGCCTCCTACAGACGGGTCAGGCGTGCCAAATTCATCCGAGGATCCAACCGTCATCGCGAGCGGTGGATATGATGGCGTAGAATGTATCACTGATATCCGGGACCCACACGGCAACGTCGTGAATCGGACAAGAGGCACGTTCATTTGCCATTCTACCAACTTTTCACGTTTGAACAGACTTTTTTGTCGCCCAACAGACGTCATCAACAGCGCGACCTACTCCGTGTTTGCGACAGCTCCGATCATGATCGACCACGACAACACGGTCAAGTCGTATTCCGTGTCGCCAAGCATGCTGGGTCGCGGTCACATTCTGATGGAACCAGATGGGCCAATTTGGGTCAGTGCGGCGTTTACTCTCAATATACGTCTGACAACTCGCCATAGAGCATGAGCGCGTCCGATTATCATCCTCAACTCGCCGTCGGGTCAGCCGATGGTGCATGTACGACCGCCAACACGCTCAAATCGACACGGAGAGGTGGCACAATCGTACGTCGCATCCACTTCCAGATACAATGCTGCACACCCTGACAAGCATCCGTTCTCAGCCGTTCTTCGTTCACAAGATATATCAGCTCGATTACAGCCGCAAGACTGGCGAATTCCGCATGCTCGAACACTTTCTTCCGCAGGTCGTTCTACAGCGTCTCGTACTGTCACCCACACCCACACTGACGCGAACTTCCTCTAGGAGATACAAGAAAAGACGGCCAACGTCAAAGGCAAGGCTCAGGACAAGCAAAAGGAAGACGGAGACGCCAAGACACGCAGCACCAACACGGGCGTATGGCTGCCAGAGATCGGCGTCCACCGCGTGGCATGGAACAATGGCAACGGCCTCGGGGGCGCACCGCTGTTGGCCTCCGCGACCGCATCGGGACTGTGTCGCGTGGACTGGCTGCTGGGGAGATGGATCAAGGACCGGACGCCGTACGTGAGCGTGCAAAAGATGAGAAAAGAGGTCGAGGGGGCGACGGACGAGTCGGACGAGGAGGCGTGAACCAGGCTCGAGAGGGCAGATCGTCGTACGCGATCCTGTATGGTATCCAAGGGTCTGGATCGAGACGACGAATAACATAAGATGATGGTCTAGCGATGTGACTACCTAGGGTGTACACGCCGTCAGTGCGCGAGTCAATCCAATGGCCAACACCACGTCGACGCGTTGGACTCACAAACAAAAGTGCCCGTTGAACCGCCCCCATCGGCCATCGAGCCACGACCTCCTCATCCAATCATTTGACCTTGAACATGTTGTTGTCCTTGAGCCTCTGGCGGTGTTGCAGTCTCAACCGCCGCTTCTCCGCCTTTCCGCCCGGCCCGTCGTCCGCGAGCACCTTGGGCTTCGTCAACTCCAACTCCCAAAGCCACGCGGGGTACTCCTCGTCCGGTTTCGCGAGCACAGGCGGTTCGCCTTTGAGGTAGTTGAGTCCGGTCAGGACCGTGTTGGCTGGACACGACGACACGACGTCTTTTGTATTGGGGGGGGGGAGTGCGAATGTGGAGTGAGAGCGAGGGTGGATCAAGGCGGGATCGGGGACGTACTTTTGGTGGGTTCGGACGACGCGGGTTGACTCGGACTAGGTTTGCTGCTCGACGCCGCCGCGTATCCGCGCGCCAACCGAAGAGAAAACGTTGTCCGGGACGTCGTTCGTGCACAAGCGAGGAGAGACATCATGATGTCGCTTTGAGTCGCAATTGGGACGCAGCGTCTTTGTGCCAGTGACTCGTGACAGGGCGTGACAGACCCAAACCACACAAGACAGAGTATGTACTTATGGCATCGAATGTACAATAGATACAACCAAGAGCAGAAAATGGCCAGCTGAATTATATCACGTAGTCCGGCACCGTCCCCTAAAATGATCTATGCGTACTAGCTTAACCTCCCAACTGCCTCGAGGCTCACATCAAGAAGCCAACATCCCCAATGATTCCATCACCTTGCTCAAAACACACCAGAGCCAGGGAACAACTGTGACTCTTCGTTTGCATCTTCTTCGTGGTCAGCATAAGCCGAAGGCTCCATCTCAGGGGAGAGGCTATAAGGCGTGGCCGGGTGCAGTTCCGGCTGCTGTTGTTCCTCGGCCACATAGGGCTCATGTTCGAACGGATCAATATCTGTATCCGGTGTCGCCACCGCAAGTGGCTGTATTGGCTCTGGAGGAACAACAGACTGGATAGGGCTTGTCCGTGGAGAGGAGTTATGTGGCGGGGAAAGCGGAAGAAGTGTGGGCGGAGGAAGAGGAGGAGACGTGGCCAACGGCCAAGTTTTGGCCGGGGTGCTGAATTGCGGCAAGGTCTGCGTACCTGGCTGAGGGCGCGGTGGTTCTGCATTACTGGGGGGGCTGGGTTGTAGATCGTACTCAAACTATAGCAGGAAAATGAGAACGAAAAATGCATGCATGTCCGAATGAGATCTATCTCACCGCATCGAAGACTTCTTCCCTCCGTTTCTTGCCCTCGTCCTTGTCAATGCAGTAGCAGAGGTACAAGACATCCGCGCTAGAGCATGGTCATTATCAGCACCCGGAGGGATAACAGGCAAGACTTACGTATCCTCCACGAGACCAACACAGAACAAGCCTACGAGCGCTGTCACGCCACCAGCCAACAAAGCAGCCCCCAAGGCAGAGCCCGGAGCGTTCAAGGTATGGGCGACGAACAGATAGGTCATCAGGGCAAACGGAAATGTTAAGGTCAAGGGTGTGTACGTGAGCATCGTGAGTTGCGCTAGAAAACAAATCAGTTACTGGTTGGCATGAGAATGAACGAATCAACGTACGCTCGGTCTTGAACCTCCGTCTGAAACGTCCTAGTCCAGAAGACTCTACAGCTGCTGTGAGAGCACGTGCTCGTCTTGCGCTCGGTAGGAAGGGATCACCGGTAAGCCCAGTATACACAAGAGCATACTTGCTAAACGATGTGGTCACGCTCTCCAAATAGCCTACTGCCATGCCCAAACCAACCGTGAGTGGTTGAAGCCAGGGTCGGAGAGCTAGCGGGAAATACAAGGGCAGGAGACGCAACGCGACGGTCAACAATATGAGTATACGTATGCCAGCCATTATGAGGGCACTCAGGACGATCGACCCCAAAGACGGATGGGTCGAGCGAAAGAGCGCAGCATGAATGACGTGCGTGTCTGTTGGAGGCGGTGGAGGTTGACTTGGGCTGAAGGACGTGGTAATGAGGGAACGGATGGAGTTTACCAACGGATACACTCACTCTGCATAATACCATGCACCAATCACTCCCGCACAAGTAGTGCGTAGAATACCTCGTGCAACACCCCAACTCCAGAGCCAGACCCCAACGGCACCAACGATTGCCCAATCTGCCCATTCGTCGATACGCCATTCAGACTGGCGCACGAAGTGACCCATTAACAGGAGACGGGAAATGAGTGTGACGAAAGGGATGGAGGCAATTGATACTATGAGAAGAATGGCAGGAGAAAGTGCCAGGAGAAAAGGATTGTTCATCAAAAGGTTCGATGCCAGGTCAAGGATGGATGATGCGGTATGGATTCTGCGAGGAAGGTCGATTAGACGTCGACCGGTAAGCATTGACAAGACGAGGGGGACGATAGAAAACAGGCGTAGTCTACAGTGCGAGTGAGTTAGGACTTGCACAGGATAAGGTGTCAGACAGCACTTACCCAACGGTCTCGCCCCATGTTGGTTCCTGATCACCGTCCCACATAAAACTACCAACAAAGGCCCAAACTGCAGAAATGAAGAGCGTGACTGGTATAAACACTGAGGTGATGACCATGACGGGTTTGACGAATATCCGCAAGAGGAAGATGTGGATGTAGGCAACGGCGGCGCTGACGAACGTCAGGATGGTGAGTAACGGTACCGTGTGCAGTAGAGTGAGGTATGGCAAAGGGCCGCTTATTTTCTTGGGCAGCCGAGTAATGAACATGAGCAAGAGGGAGAAGAAGAAACATAGCGTGACACCCGTGCACCATAGAATAGTCCAGTACGCATCGTTGTACTTCCGACGAGCGCGCGATATGTGACGAGGGTCAGAAAGCGAGAATACGTCAATTGGGCGGGAGGTACCGTCTCTCGGTAGCAATGATTCTGTCAGAGATAGGGACACGGGCTCTCGGATGCGAGGAGGTGGAGGCGGTGGAGGCGACTGCGAGTGCAGAGGTTGTATGGGTCGGTGCGATGGACCCGCTATGGGGTGAGATTCGAGGGAGGACCTTGAAGGGGAGGGTGAAGAAGCGCGGAGACGCCGAGGGGGTGATGCTTGGTGAGCCAGCCAGCCTTTTGGAAAGTCCTCTGATTGGGCTTGACCGTAGTTGGATGCCATCAATGGTATCGACTGCAAAGCATGGCGGGAAGCCCCCGGTGGCATATCTTCTTCGTCCAGACGGAGATATGGATCCTCGTCTATATCATGAATCCGGCTCCTATGATCTCCTCTGCTGGACATCCCGGCCGTATGACTTGCGCGTAGATGGGGATCGTCAAGGTCGTCGAGCTCGCTGTTGTGGTCGCTGCCTGCACGAGAGCCCTCGTCGGTTGTGAACGAAAAGAAGAGAGGCTGTGAGGAAGACAGACTCGACTCCGGATTCTGCTGCTGCAACAAAAATTGCGAGGCATACTGCGCAAACGATTTTGCCATCTCCAACGCACCCCGCTCGTCAAGAACGCAGCTGCCCAGAGATTTGCGTGGCCGTCGTGGACTGCGCGACTTAGAAGGTTCAGTGTCGCTGCCAACTTGACTCGACAACCTAAAACCTTGGGTTGCGTACTCCTCCGCTTGTGTGAATATCTTTCCTAAACAGGGACAAAAGCCCCATACAGTAGATCACATGATCACATTTGGTGGGCAAACTCCGTTAGAGTACATTCTAACTATTGGTCTATGCTTTAGCCACTTTCCAGCGTTTTCTCGCTTCCCCCCGCATTCTCGACACCGCACCGTCTTGCCCCCACCGAGTACTCCCGCAAGAACAGTGTAGAAATCACCGCAACCCCAGCCAATGCCGTCGTCACCATTCATACCGTTGCAATTGAACGCGCCCAAGCGAGTAGGACCACATTGCGAAGTGCAACACCCTGGTTAGGTTCAGCCCACGACGACAAGAGACGAACGTGCAACGACGCACCGGAATCAAGTGGACCATGGCAATGTTATCGTTCAGCATTGTATACTGTCGCCAAGCCCGGGGTTAGCAATGTCCGGGATGGCCGCGAGTTTCTGGGGAAGCACGCTGGCAATGATCGCCTCACCGACGGCAAGTCCCACAGCACCACCCAGAACGCTGAAAGCCTCTCAGTCCAACCGGAAGAAAAAGATATGGTTACTCACCGAAGGAACATGAAACCGCTTGTCTTGGTAGCCATGTCCTTCAGAGGCATCGCTGCGACCAGAGGAAAAACTTCGGCCTCTTGCTCGGCACTTTAAGCTATTCAGCATCGTAGAGTAACTTCGCAAAGCAGAGAACACAAATGCTCGAGGTGTAGCCAGCATGATAAGAGATCTTGAGATCTTGGCCCCCGGGGTTGCCAAAACCTGCCGGCGTCAATTTACTTACTACAACAGGAACGTCCGTTTCCAGACTCGCATCCAAATAGTAGGTCCTTGTTAACATTGACAGATTTCAGTGAACTCGTGTAATTGCATATACAACAGAGTCTTTCTACTCAACATCTTAGATCGACAGAGGCGTCCTTCTATAGCGCCCTGCGCTGTCCTCGTATCAGATTCGGGAGTCCGTACCTATGTTCATGTTACGAGGCGCAGCACAGCTAGACAATGGAGGACTGGGTAGTTGAGTCAGTTAACTATGTAGTGTAGGGAACGCTCACCTCAGTCGTCGTGGTCAAACGAGACTGAGGTGCGCGTGCGAAGAATTGTGAGCTATGTAGTGACCCCAACGTGTGTAGCGCGTGTTAGTAGATGTAAATATTAGTCCACGTTGGACTCGTATGTCGATACCGTTCAACGGTTCAAGGGCGATAGGAGTCAAGCGACCAGCGGTCCGCCTCCACATGCAATCATTTCAGCTCTTCTATATTGAATTGAACACTTGTTTGTCGAACCTCTGCGTACATAAATGAACACTATTCAATACAACGTTTTGAGTACACAAAGTCCGAGAAATCGCCACGAACCAAATCATACGGGTTTATCGTGCGATTCTTCGGATGTCTGTCCAGTCGACATGCCCTTCTCACTCTCCCGCGAATTTTCAACATCTCCACTGTACACCGTCTTGCGTTCCACCGAGTACTCCCGCAAGAACAGCGTCAAAACGAGGGCAATTCCAGCGAATACCGTCGTCACTATCCATATCACTGCAATCGAACGCGCCCATGCATGTTGCACCGCATTACGGAGGGTGACGTCCTAATTGGGTTCAGCACCGTGAGCGATCGATGAGCACACGTAACAACACACACGAATCGAGCGGACCACGCCGATGTTATCGTTGAGCATTGTTATATTGTTGCCAAGCCCGAGACTAGCAATGTTTGGGATGGCCGCGAGTTTCCGGGGGAGCACGCTGGCGAGGATGGCCTCACCTATGGCAAGTCCGACAGCACCACCCAGCACACTAAAAAACCTCAGTGTTTCTGTCAAGCTGAACATTCAAGAAACGGTCACTTACCGAAGGAACATGAACCCGCTGGTCGCAGTAGCCATGTCCTTCAAAGGCATCGCTGCCTGAAGTGCCACAATCGGAATCTGAAACAAAAAGCCTGCGCCGATCGCTGCGATCAAAGGGTAAACCTCTTGCTCGGCGCTTTGAAATATTTAGCATCATAAAGGAACTCTTCAAAGAAGAAAGAACACACAGGCTCGAGGTATAGTCCAGCATGATAAAGAGGCTCGTGCCTACGGTTAACAACGTACTCCCACACCAAATCGAAGGGAGGTTTTTGCCCATCTTTGAGACAACGAATCCAGAAACAATGCAAAACGTGCCAGACACGAGGGTGTACGGAAGCATTCTAAATACCAAACGTGAGCAAGCCAGAAATGCGAGCACAAGAAAGGTAGGTACTTGACTCCTGCACCTGTAGCCGAAGCACCGAGTACTAGGCAAGTGGTCAATTAATGGTTGACAAACTACAAAATCAGAAAGTAAGACCTTGGTAGAACACTGGAAGATAACTGGGATTCGTATTAGCGCGATGCCACGGAGACTTGGATGGAATCGTCTATGCTTACAAAATTGTCGGGAAGTAAACAGAATTCTGTAGAAATGCAGTCGCCAGAAGACATCCGGTGGTTCGCGTCTTTGCAAGACTGTCAGAACAATATGCAAAGCTTG